>JAIMZG010001635.1:0-13866 GCA_020466075.1 Colletotrichum coccodes
CCATCCCATCCCATCCCATCCCATCCCATCCCAATCCCATTTCATCCCGTTCCCTCCAATTGGACCGTCACTTCTTGTTCGTTTCCCTCCAGTTGCTGTATAAACTCTGTTTGGCCTGACATCCATCTTCGCTTCTTTTCTTTTCTTAGCATTGGATACCGTCCCTGATCCTGGACGCTCCAATATGCCGGCTCGGAGCTCGACCACGGCTCGGCTCCAATCGCCACGGCATCTGAGCCAGGAAATTAAAGACGATTTGCCTTATTGCGCTGGCCCAGGCGCTCTGCAACCTAGCTGTTCCTCGGCTGCTGTCACGTTCAGTCATGGAGTCCGCCACGACTCGATTTCAGCCTTCCCACGGCAGCAGTCACGCTTCGAGGCTGTACAGGCGCCGCCGACCCGCTTGGCCGCTTCTGGCACGTATGATATCACTCTACATGGCAAGCCTGCTCGGCCAAATTCGAAGCCCTGGTTCAATGAAAGACGCTATCTCGCATATTTGCTCCGAACCCCGACAATAGCTAGCTTCAACGACAGACGGCAAAACAGACCAGGGCCGTCGAGCAACCATTTCGACCAAGGCTGTGCGCGAGTGCCAGCCGAAAAGGGCCTTCATGCCCCACGGCGGCACTATATTACCTGTTAACGTCTTGGCACTCACGAAATTCGAAGCTATTACCGCCATGAGAAACAAACACCTGGCGGTATCCTGGCCGCTTGTCCCGCTTGTGCAGTTTCAACTTTTCAGCCCTTAGTAGCCCGACGTGCCCAAGGAGCGAACATGCGTCCGACTTGGACGATCCGGTGAAGAAGCGGTTCTCAACTGTACTGTTACCATTAGACGCAGCAACGGACGTTACATGCACCAGGGTTTCAAGCGACAAGCCTGAGGTGTGATGGAGGCATTTGCCAACGATTCTCAACCTGTCTTCAACTATGGTCGCCGAGTCCAGCCAACAGCAACGGAGGAACGCCGCAGTGAAAATCTCCATCTTGAAAGCTTGACGCGAGTCGGCCACCACCACAACCATGCGTTTCCGCGGCCAACTGAGACCCATGCGCAGTAGTCGCATGAAGCAGAGGCAAACGCTAGGCTGTTCACGACGGCCGCCAAATACAGCGCAGAACCCGTGGTCATTGCCTTACCGTAATACACGTTAGAAGCAGAATGCGAAGGGAAATCGCTGCCGGCCTTTCTTTGCCAGGGTTCTCGACCAACCAAGAGACGTCGCGCTGCACAGAGGCATGAGGCTGTCTGACCCTCTCACTGACAGTCAGGTGTCTGCGCTTCTGCAGGGGCTGGGATAGCCTTCATCAGCGAACATCGCCGCTGTCCATGCGCTTGCCGGTCGGGTTTGTCGAAGAGTGGCAGCGGTGCTGTTTTGCGACACCCTCTCCATAGAATGGACCAAGCCAACCACTCGGAATATGGAGCTCCAAAAACAGCACGCGACCTTTTTAACCGTCTGCGTCAGATTCGCACCGGCCACGGGGTCGGTCACATACCGTTCAGGGCCTACTAACGTGGCAGCGTGGCTCTCGCACCGTTCCTTTACGGGATACCAAGGCTTGGTCATGTCCGTTTCCCTCCCTGGAGCTTCAGATCAAATTGTTCTAGCTGGTGCGAATCCCATAGCTTCCACATCCGGCTTTCGTCCCAAGTTCTGAATCCGACAAACAAGGACCGTCGCATCGGAGGGTGAAGGCCGCCAGACAACCTTTCTGGGGACAGATGCAATTGTTTCTGGCCGGCATCCATCCGTCTTGGCGTTGCGGATTGCTGGTTTTCAGACGTGGACGCACTGAGTGAAACCAACTCGTGCTTTGTAGTCAAGGGAACCCACGCGTAACGCCGGCGAGTATTCGCCGTATGTGCCATGTTATCGCTGAGAGGGAAACGGCAGAAATTCGGAGCAAAACTGGGCCCTCAGAGACGTTCGGCCTGTGGGGATTTTGGTTACGAGACCTCGGGACCAGTTGGATCGACATCCCAGCGCTTTCCATGTCAAGCTTCCCATCAATCTCACAAAGAGATATGAGGAACCACATCGAACCTGCAAAGTGCCTGAGTGCCCCGCTGAACTAGGACAACACGCGGATGTTGAGGACGATGCTCGGCTCTCCAGTCGACCCTTGGAGACTTGTCGGAACGGCACCCGCAGGTCATCTAGCGATGCCAGCGGCTGACGCGTACTTTTTGCTGGCTCGTTCCTGAGCAATGCAACATGGAATTGTGGACGCAAAAAGCTTGACGCGTACCAAGCTGCGAGTGCCAACACACAATTCTTGCTCGTTTCCCCCACACTACTGGATCTTATCTCGTCTTAAGTCGTCGCCGCTTGACTTACAATGTCCACACCAAAAAAAAACAAAAAACAATATCAAACAAGACGCCAATGATTCTTCGTGCTGTTTTCGTCCATCTCGGCACAGATAACCGCTCAGCCCGGGATTGAATCCGCCTACTCAGGACATGGCTGGAACGCAACATCTGCATCGACGACTCTCAGTGCTTAGCCAGTGAAACTCGGACGTCATTGGCGCCTAGTTAGGCTTTAGGGCGTTTTCCCCTCAGTGTACAGATCGGGCCAGCCCCCTGCCAGGCTTCTGAACCATGTCAAGTAGCAATCCAGTCCAGTACCGTTGTATTATAGGGCATCAATTGCCATGAGAAGACATCGAGTGTTAGGAGGTGGGATCATGAGATTCGTGAATGCGCTAGGTTTAAAGCTGACCGACCGCCATCCCCCCACGCAATTGTGTTGGGACCCTGAAGCTCTCTCCACCTTGACGACAATAAAGGTCGGGACCAGCTGTAATCATTACAAAACCGCCATACAGTTCGACTCAAGTTGCCCAGGCAGGACTGGGACATTCATCAGTTGCAAGGTTCCAGTGTCGGGGGGACCCCCTGCGAACCGCTACAGATATGTCACCGCTGGCCAAGGAAGCTATCATCGACCTGGCTAATGGCGCTTGTTGGATGTTCAAAATGCGCTAACCTCCCATCGCATGGCGCAGATGGCGATGGACTTGGCTTTGAAGGGGTCACCCTGGCTCCTCCCGCTCGTCCATCGGAGGAATGCCAGTTGCCTTTGTCTAGACCGGTGGCGGAGCATTTAACTTTTGTGAGCGGCGTCCGCGGCCGGACGCCCGCGGGCCTCCGGATCAAAATTGTCCTCGCCTGCCACAATCTCAAACTCCGTCCGCCGAGAGCGCGCGCCGGCGCGCCGCGAATGTGTAGGTCGCAAAGCGCGGTGCCGACTTCACGAATACTAATCTCCGCCCTGCGCCTGATGGCACCATAGGGAAGAGAGAGTTTACAAGGAGAACCGGATCCTGAACTGAATGTACACACAAAGGCATGTTTGGTAAAGACTCGATCGAGGACTTGCTCCACAGCTGTGGCTTACTGGCCTGTTGGAACTGAAATCCCGGACGCCATCACAGCCCGATACAGTCACTACTCGGAACGTGTCGATGCTACGTCAAAGGGTCGTTTTACGGATCACCTGCGCCATCACTGCTGCAGCAAACCAACAGCGTCTAGTCCAGTCCAAATCACAGATAATCTCGTCTTACAGCTACAGCCATATCCAGTCGCCGCTCCATCCCTATCGAGACACTCTTCAGGCACGGAACGGAACAACATATTCTCCATCGTAACAACATAAGGCCTTATCAAACACCGTAGATATGACAACTGCGGCAGAACTCTTCCGGAATAGAAGACCTAGCGGGGAAAGAAGACAAGAAAGTTCCAAGAGCGCCCGGGAATCAATGAGATGAAAAGGACATTTCAACCAAGAAAAGAAGCCAGCCGTCCTCCGTCTCTCGCCTTTACCGCCCCTCTCCGTTTCACCAAAACAAAAGGTTGGGGGTTTCCCGCAAAACAAGCGCCGCTTTCATGTCCCAGTCAGTCAATACTGCATCGAGTAAATGGTTCACCAAATCCATCGTTTTCCAAGTCTCAGATTTCGCCGTCATTTATGTTGCTTTTGGTTGTATACTTCAAAAGTAGTATTGTTGCTGGGGTTGGCCCGGCGGGGGCTGAGCGACAAAGTCAAAGTTCATGGTGTCGACGCCGCTGTTCCAGGGGTCGGGAGATTCTGCGCCGGGTTAGCTTTCGCTCGCCACCCACGAGATCATAGACACTTGGCTTTACTCACCCCACCAGATAGATTCGTAGAGGTCCATCGGCGACATGTACGTCGCGGGGTCCATGTTGGCAATGTTGTCCATGCTGACGGGCGGGTACCCCATGCTTGGGCTTGTTAGCGGCTCCGAATCCAAACACGGAGAAAGAGTATCATACTTGGGGGTGTACTCCGTCAGGGCAGTTCCGTTCTGCATCTCGGTCATGGCAATGGCGGCGTCCTGGTGGGGGTCGAGGCCGAACCCCTTGTTGACGCCGTCGCCCCCGCCGTTGACGTTGTTGGCCATCGGACCCATGAGCATCGGCGGCAACGGCGTCCTCGCGCCGCTCCCGGTGCCGCTCGAGTCGGTGCCCTTCATCTGCGACGTACCCATGATGGTGCCGTGCTCGTAGATGTTGCGCAGCGCCGTCAGCGCCCTCCACAGCGGACCTGACAGCTCAATGTCCTTGTCCGTCTTGGGGATGTGCAGCGAAGGCGAGGTAGCCTCCTTGGCGGCCGTCGCAGACAGAGCCGCGATGAGGTCACCCTGCAGCTGGCGGACTTCGGGGCTGTTCTTGGTCTCGCCCAAGATGCCGAGGAGCAGCGCCGACGACAGGCCGTGGTAAGTGAAGGCCCAGCTGCGGGTGGGGATGACTGAGAGCTGGTGCATGGCGAGAAACATGCGGACGGTCTCGGCGAGGTTGTGCTGGCATTTGTCCGAGAGGTGGCGCTTCTGCTCGGGGGTGAGCTTGGTGCAGTCCCGCCGCAGGGCCGGCCGGCAGCAGACGGAGATGACGAAGGAGGTGTGCAGGCGGACGGCGTAATGTTGGAGTCGGTCAACGGCCCGCTTGCACTGCTCCTTGATGCGGATGTTGGGGGCCACCATGTTGCGGAGGTTCTCGACGGCCTCGCAGTTCTCGACCATTTGCTCGTAGCTGACGGTTGTGGCGACATCGGGGTTGAGGCGCCGCGAGATGATTTCGCAGAGGTGATACATCGTGTCCAGGTAGCCGTACTCGCCGGCGGTGGTGTGTGATACCGTCGGGATCGGACAGCAGGGTATGTTTGTCATTGGGGGGCTGGCCTATTAGTCACAACCACCACAGCTCCAGGGGCGCGAAACTCACCGGTCGAACGACAGTGATGTGAGAGTGTCGTGCCACACACACGTCCACCACAGCTTGCGGCGGATCATCTCCTTGGACTGCCCATCGTTGCGGGCGCTGTCCCTCCCATCCGAGGGGTTCGGCCGGTGCAGACCGAGGGACTGCGCCAGTCGACACGTCAGGCCGAGCAGCGCCCACGAAGCCTCGGCCTTCATGTCGTTGAGCAGAACGAAGCTGGTTAGTAAGAGAGCCTGGATGGAGTCGAATGTGGGTCTGTCAAAAATTCACGTCTCGGGTCAGTGGAGGTTCTTTGCCTGGCCCGAACCAGACGACATCATCCACAGCAAGTAGTGATGAGGGTGACTAACCTTAGGAGGAAGTTGCCTAGCCTCAGGAAATGGAATGAGATCTGAATGTACTTTTGCGAGTCTCGCGTGCGGATGTGGTAGGGCGAGTCATGGTACTGCGATCCCACGGCCAGGAGCGCAAAGAGGATAGCGAGCCACGATGCCGACACCGGCTTAGGCGTCCTCGTCGCGTTGCTGGCGTTCCGGGCCCGGTCTTCGAGGTAAACCATAAGCTTGGACTCGAGATCGTCTATGTCGACGACGAAGCCCCAAAACTGTTGCGGTGTTTCCTTGTATGTGCGGAAGAGTCTAATGAATCAGTCTAACGGTCTCCGGACGAGGGGGAATGCATGATGGCTCACTTCATGACTTCCCGATCCGAAGGCAGCTCCGCCGAAATCTCCCTCGTGAGACTATCAAGATGCTTGGACGACATGAGGGGGAACGGCGCCGAGGTGTCGAGGCCGAGGATCGAGCGCATATCCTGGCGTATGTCGATGCCCTCTTGCAGCTCGTTGGCGGCCGACTGCTCCCGCAGCAGGGAGGGAATGCTGTTCTGTCCGAGGTACCGCGTCACGGCCTCGGGGGCCTCGGTCTCTTCCACGCCTGCCGCGACTGGTGCACGGGGAGGTTTATCAGTATACAACCCGCTTTTGTTGCTACCCAAGAAAGACGACGACACAGTAGATATCACACCAGGACGAGTACGGGCGTGCTGATCATGCTGTAGTGATGGTGACTTACCGATGGCTGCGCGTGGCCAGGTCGCGCTGCCGGGTTCCTGTTTCAGCGGGGGTGCTCCCGCAGCGACATCTGCGCCGGGGGCTTCGGGCGAGTGAGGTCTTTTGCGGTTGTTGGTCGATGAGGTACCGTTACCCGCGTTGGTAGCGGCGCCGGCTACGCTGTTGGCGCCTTCAGTGGTGACGGAGCCGGTGGGTTTGTGGTGGGTGCCGTGGGAGGCGGTGCGGTTCGGTTTGTAGGAACATAATTGAGGGTGTTCGCGCTTGACGCAGTTTTCGCAGGGCTGCTTGTTGTCGCACTTTACCTTGCGCTGGCGACACGGCCAGCACGCAGTGCCTGTTTGGGGTCAGCATCTCGAGTCAAAGCCAGATGGGTGAGGTAGTAAGGCAACGAGGTGAGTGAAGTGAGTGGGGTGAGTAAATTGCGATGAACGGGACGAGATACGTGAGACGGTGGCCATCTCACGCCAATGGACGGTTACGATGAGACGAAAGCAAGGGAATAGATGCGGCCGCTCTGTCACCGGCCAGTCGGAGGAGTCACCCATGATGGGGTTCAGCTTCACTCACCATATCGGACCTTGCGATGAGAGTGGATGATGCGGTTTGCTTCCTCGGGGGTCAGGTCGTCAATGGAAACGAGGTCCGGGGTCGTCTGCGACTCAGGCATGGCGACGACGTCGTCTTTACATCAGACCCGGGTCGGGGTTGTTGCGGCGGCTGCTATACGCGGGTGGACGGATCGCGGTCGGTGTCTGAGTAACCGATTGCTTTGGTCCGGAGAAAGTTCTCATCAGATGGACACAGATACAAGAAAAAGGTGGAACCCAAGCCCGTCCGCCGTCGGGATTTACAGTTCACGGGCGACGGGCGGCGTTCGGGGCAACGGGACGAGCGTTAGACAGGCAGGCGGCAGGCGGCGGCGGTGGTGGTGGATGCGGGCTCGGTGATTCTGGATGCGGATGTCGTTCGGTGGTTGCGTGGTGTCTGCTCGGGATCCTGATGGCCGGGCACGCGGTGGTGTGAATGATAGCGCGGGCTTAGAGAAGATTGGTGGTAACTTCGTCGATTGGGCTATCGGCCGTCGACAGGAGGACGAACTTGTTGTTGTCGCTTGCGGTGGTCCTCCACGTCCTGTGCGGGTGCCGATGCGGCTCCTTTGCGCGAGAGAGGGGTACGGATAGCTTGGGATTGGAGTTGGTTGGAGGAGGGGAGGGGAGGGGAGGAGGGGGGAGAGCTTCTGAATGCCGAAATCCCGAAGCGACGGCGAGATGACAGCTGCAAGGCGACGCGATGACGG
This sequence comes from Colletotrichum coccodes, assembly GCA_020466075.1. NCBI lineage: Eukaryota > Fungi > Ascomycota > Sordariomycetes > Glomerellales > Glomerellaceae > Colletotrichum > Colletotrichum coccodes. The sequence continues at coordinate 7,630 of JAIMZG010001635.1, forward strand.
GGAAGAGCGTGCAGTCGTCGCAAGAAGGTAGATTCCTCGGACGAGAAGAACTAATGGAAAAAGAATAGCCCCACGAGGTAGTGAGCATGAGAGAGAATCACAAGATTGATCGAAACAGGAGAGAGATGCGGGGAGGGGAGAAGCAGTCGGTCGCTACCAGCTTTTTGCGAGGGACGTTGTTGTCCAATTGTCTGTCCGTGTTTCTTCAGTGTCTGTCTTCGGCAGCTCGGGACCCTTGATTTTTTTCTTTTCTTTTCTTTTTTCTACAGCTAGAAGGCAGAGAGCGACCGACACCAAAGAATGATCCATCCATTCAGCCCAACGGCAAGTGCAGCAGGTGCCGCGTTTGATGAGTAAGAATTCCGCAGTGGAAACAGTTTTTTTGGCTGCCCACTGATCACCCCAAGGCTGGAGCGGCTTCAGATCATTGCGCCAGTGCCCAATCGGGGATAGCCTACCTCACCAGCCAAGACCCGCTCCTTCCTCTGCTCCGCTTTTTACTGATGTTCCAGTCCTTCCAGACTTGCCGTTTTTCTAGTGTTTTTTCTGCCTCTTCAATGGACGGGTCATGCTTGCTTATGTAGCCGTTGTTTTGTGAGAACTGATTGGACAAGGGACGGGCCCAGATGGGTCGTGCTGGCCGCTGACCTCTGTCGTCACTGCCGCGGATTCCAAGGTGTGTCGAGGTGACCGTAAAAACCATCTCGGTCTGATGTAAGCGCTTTTGCCCACCTCTACTCATCGCTTCTCGAAGACACTAGGGGGACATCTTGTCGTGTTACTCGCTCTTTCAACGAAAAGGAGAAGGTTTTGTGCACGCCAAACACAACAAACGATGGGCATTCCGGCGCTGCAAATGCGTTTTGCAGCCGCGTCCACGTCATAATGCAACGTGCATGGGGAGTGATGTCTTCCGCGATCCGAATTGTGGCCCATGTTGCGTCACTTTTTGCTGTTGCTCGAGTCAGTCGCAATCACGTCCGTCCCTGGTTCGACCTCCGCGGTCCGTACCGATTTGGCGAGGGTTTTCAAAAGTGATCACGATAGAGATTGGGTGGCCGACCCGCTAGCAATCAAAAGCGCCATTGTGTTATTGACCGGGTGGTGCGTTAAGCCTTAACATACTCGCCTTCGGGCAAGGTTGATCACAAACATTTCGAATTGTTGCAGTAAACGTGATTTGATTATAAACTACTCCCAGAGACCCATGCTATACAGGCGTTTTGGAGCTCCTTAAAGAGACGCACTCAGGGGCAGGTCTCTCGACGAGCCTCCAACCCACACCTTTTTCGGGTACTGGCTCACAACCCAGTTCTGGCTAGCCGTGTCCCAGTTGCTTAGGTCGCGTCTGGTGATCTCCGCTCTGAACGTTGCCGACGCGCCGGGCTCAACAGGCAAGCGCTCGAAACCACGCAACACCTTGACCGGGTCCTCCGGGCCGCCGAGGGACACGTACAGCTGCGCAACCTCGTCACCGGCAACCTTGCCCGTGTTGGTGACAGTGGCCGTTACGGTGTACAGGACATCCCAGAGCTGAGGGTTGCCGCCAGGAGCGCCCGATGCCGGGTGCCTGGGCTGAGGGCTGCTCTCCAGGGCGCGGGGAGGCAGGAATTCATCCGCCGCCTGTCCGTAAGTGGGGTCGTTGGCAGACTCGCGAATGTCGGTAGTGTTCAGGTAGGGGTAGATGTAGTTGTAAATGTATCGGAACTCGTTACTAGGAAAGACGTATTCGGCCGGGTCGGTGCTGTAGTTGCCGAAAGTGGGCGCCTCCGCCGTCTCGCCAGTCGTCGGCGTGTATTCGCCCGCGTTTCCGGGGGTAACCACCAAGTTGGAGTATTCAAAAGTCGTGTACGAGAGACCAAAGCCGAAGGGATAGATGGGGGCCGCGCCGGTGGAGTTCTGATAGGTTCCGTTGCCGCCCGACCGGGCAGTGGCTCGATCGAAGAAGCGGTAGTCAATGAAGACGCCCTCGGTGAAGTCGTCCTGAGGAGCGCCCTCGCCATTGTTGGGCTCGTACAAAACGTCGGCGCCGTAGCTCTCGCGGGTGGGTCCCCAAGTGAACGGAGACTTGCCTCCGGGGTTGACATCTCCATAGAGCACATCCGTGATCGAGTTGCCCGATTCCTGACCCGGAAGGCCGGCCCAGACAATGGCGGTGATGTTAGGGTTGGTGTACATGTCAGTCAACAGAACGGGGCCAACCGAGTGGATGACAACGATGGTGTTGTTGTTGATGGAAGACACGTTCTTGACAAGCTCGTCTCCCGCGTTCCAGAGCGTCAGGTTCTGGCGATCGCCCTCGTTTCCGCCCACGTTAATGAAGCCTTCGCCACCGTTGGCGTTGACAAAGACGATAGCCGTGGCGTCTGCTTGTGAGACCAGAGCCGCAGTAGCCGCAGATTCGTAGTTGCTGAGAATGCTCTCATAACGAGTGCCCTCCGCAACAGCGCGGGCTTGAAGACCCTGGTCAGGGGTAATCACGTACGGCGCCTCCGCCGTTCCTGATCCCCACGAGGCGATGAGAGTTCCGAGGTTGCAGCCACGATCGGCACATCCATTGGGGCCGCGAGGGTTAGGTCCGGCATCCTCTCCAATGACGGCCAGGAACTTGGGCTTCTTGAGTGGCAGGGCGCCTTCGTTCTTCAGCAGGACGGTAGACTTGGCGGCAATCTCGCGGATCAGGTTGGCGTGAACTCTACCATTGCGGACGTCGACGTGCTGGTTGATGACCTCGACGTTCTCCTTGGCGTAGTATTGGACGGGGCCGACGGTGTCCTTGGTCCATGAGGAGAAGTTGATTTCTGGTACCTCGTCGACCTCGAAGCCGACCTTGAAGAAAGCAGCCATGATGCGCAGGGCCATGTCGTCAAGGCGGTATTCGGGAACGGTGCCGTTGAGCACTGCGACGGTGAGATTGGTACCCCAGAACGTGGTTCCAGTGTTGAAAAGCACATCACCGGGCATGGCCATGTCGAGTCCAGCAACAGCGGTAGCAGCTCCTGCCTACTTGAATGTCAGCAATGCACCTCAATGTGTTTGGGGGGGGAGTTGTTAGGGCCAGTAGCCCAACGCCATTGACATCAGGGTGGCACTTACATGTTGAGCTTGCCTGTGAAGGTGTTAGCAACTGAGTGCCTGAAATTGAAGGGTGTGGGCCACCTACCAATCAGACATGATAAAGCCCTGGAAGCCGAGCTCCTCTTTCAGGAGACCGTTTAGGAGCTTCGAGTTCTGGCAACCGTACGAGTTGTTGACCTGGTTGTAGGAACACATGATGGAGCCAACGCCAGCACGGATGGCATCCGCAAAGGGCCACATGTACAACTCGTGCATGGTCTTATCGTCAATGTTGGACGATAGGGACTCGGTGATGTTGTAACCGTAGCCAATGGCTTCCGGGGCTTGTCTAAAATGCTCCTGTTCGTTGCCCACGAAATGCTTGGCGCATGCGATTGCGTGCTGTTGAATTCCCTTGACTGACTCGGCCATCGCAATACCTGTGAGGTAAGGGTCGACGGAGAAGCCTCCCAGTTGCGGCCGCCAGTTGGCGCACGGCCAATGGGGCCGGCAACGGGAGCCAACACGACGTCGACACCCTTGGCGCGGTGTTCGAAACCGATGGCTTCCGCCCTGCGGTAGAGCAGGCTTCGATCCCATGAAGCGGCGGCGGTTTGGCCCGAGGGGAAAACGGAATTGTAGTCGCCGAAGCGGATACCGACGGGGCCGTCCTGCATGCAAAGGCCGCGGAGACCCAGGCGGGGAACGGAACCGACGTTTCCAACGCACACGTCCCCTTGCCAACTATGAGCTAGTTAGTGGAAGTGTTGTTACAAGTCGCAGTAGACCACTCACCCGACTCCGGTAGTCAAGTTGACCTTCTCGAGAAGGGTCAGCTGGGAGACAAAGTCCCTCGCTTTGGCGTAGGCTTCAGCCCAGCCGTCAGCGTTGGGGTCCATCCATGGTGACGGGTAGACGGGCGGCGAGTATGCGAGGTCGCGCTGCGGACATTGTAAGCCTTCTGCGTGTTTCAGGAGTTGTGACAATCCAATGGCCGAGCCTGCGAGTCGAAGAAGACGCATGATTGCAGACACTGGCCCGTATTGCTAGGCTACAGCACAAGGTGCAGAGGGCGAGGGCGAGGACACGAAAACGGCAGGAGACCGAACAGGGACGGAAAAGAAGATTAATGACTAGAGAGAACAACTCGTTCTCCCACGTCTCACACGACGAATGAGGATGTCTTGGATTCCCGAAAAGGGAAAGGCTTAAGTGATGCCAATTGGGATTACCAGAAACTCAACAAACCGCTGCAGCAACATACCTTGTGCAACTTTCCTTCCGGAGCCACGAAGGCGGCAACGTGGTCAGCTGCAGCCAGGAGGGCAACAGCCAGTGTCTGTGTCCTCATCGGGAATCCTGTCGTCTGCCGTTTCGGGCAGTGTACTCCAGGAAAAGGACTGGGGGAAGGACGACGACGATAGGAGGGGTTCCAAACAGACTAAATTAGTGACACGGCGTTGGAAGGCACCGGTGGTCGTTTGAAGGGAGCGCGGAACCTGGGCCGAGGGTTTGGATGAAAACGTGTGCGGCTGCGGCTGCTTTAATGCTGTCAAGGAAGCTGGGATGATCTTCCCGACCAGGGTAGCCCCTTCCTCGAGCAACGTGCCGAGGGCAAGCCGCCGGGCTAGCAAGTCACCGTTGATCCGGGCCAGACCTAACCTGATGATGCAACCAGGTTTCTCTCCTGGTAGTATGAGACAAACTTGTGAGCAATATGGAGCAACATGCAGCTCGCTGGGCACTGAACGGATGCTACCCCACCACAGCGGAAGGCAATTTCTGGGGTGAAAGTATCCTACCGCTTCCCACTTCCACACGTGGACCAATACACACGGGTTTTGAAGGAGCGGGCTCTAGACGAAGAGGAGGGTTCTTATGCGGGTAAAAAAAAAAAAGACCAACAACACAAGCAGACGGCGGAAAAGGATCAGGTGAGATGGAGATGGGGGGCCGTCTCCAGCAAAGACTGGGCCGAACTGCGCTTGAAGCAGCTCTTTTGTTTGTTCGAAAAGAGAACGAGGGGCTTGGCGGGCTCGAGGCAAGACGAAAAGACGTTGCTTCTCGCTCGCTAGAGTCAAAAGTCGGAGCAGACGACATCCCGAGACTGGGGAGAGGCGAAGACGACGACTGGATCCGCTGGGTCACTCGGCCCAAGGTTGCAGCCATGGGATCCGTACGCCATGACGAAAAAGGGCCGATCATTCAGCGCGATGACGGGCAGGGCGAGGGCAAAAAAGGCCGGAGATGAGGAGAGTGAGCGCGAAAGACATTTTGGAGCCACCGGGACCAGGTATCTGTGCAGATTGCATTGCAGGGGAAGCTGGACGTGGACTTGGGTCTTGCGGATGAGTGGTGTGTGCTGCGTTCGACCCAGTGCCGACGGCGGAGAGACCGAGGCGAGACAGAGACAACGTTGTGGTTGGTTGTTTGGTTATGACATGTGGAAGATGAGGATCGATATTGGGCGTCGTTGAAGACATGGCCGAGGAAAATGGGACGAAGCGAAAGGGATGGACAGAGACCGCCTGGGGTACGTACCGGGAAGCCAAACGCCAAATCGGAACGGGTGGGGAAGCGGGGCCCCAAAAGGCAGGGGGAACAACTGGAGCATGGGGGAAATTTGCCTCGGGGCGCCGTAGACGGCAACCAACGGAGGAAGGCCGGCAGTGGGCGCTGGGCACTGCGACAGGGGAGCCCTCCTACCGCCTCCTACCAGACGGAAACATCAAAACACGCGGAGAATTCATCGTGGGTGCATGTATCGCGGCAGTACCGTTCCGGCGCACTAACATTAACGTGTTCCTGGCCCAGAGGCGCTGGCCTTCGGAAGTGGCTCACCCTCTGGCGAAAAGGGGGGGGGAAGAGGAAGGTGGCGCTACGCCTTCCCGCCGTTGGGCGACAAGAGGTGCTTCACATCTCACCTCTGTCTTGGACTTTCTCGACGGCTTTCACAGAACATGGTCGTCATCGAGTGATGCCCCAGCCGACCGGCTCCCACCGCCTGCAGCAGGGTTACATCCGTGGTTAACCCGAATGCCGTCCGCCGTCGTCTTCGTCTTTTGGCGATCTCGTCAAAACTCGGCTGCAATGATGTGTAAGCGAATATGCCCCGGCATGGCATGATCAGGGGTTTGAGTAGGCCGCAGATCGGAATAATCCCCCCCCCATCCCCCCCCA
>JAIMZG010001637.1:0-11165 GCA_020466075.1 Colletotrichum coccodes
TTTTTTTTTTTTTTTTTTCGACTTCGATGCCCGGCCTGCGGAGACAGACGCTGCTAAAACTAGACTACTTTTGCGGTAACCTAGTGCTCCCGATTAACCGCGCACCCGTTATCGCCCCGAAGGTTGAAGCAGGCTCGTGACACACGGAGTCACGAAAGCTTCGGGCGGGTAAGGGTGAGCCACATCGCTTTTTTCACGATTACGACTTTTTCCTTTCCTCCCCCAATACCTTCATTTCAGATCAGCGTCCACTACCAACCCACCAGTCGATCGCCTACGCACTGGGAGGCGCCTGCCACAAAACGTGGATTTCCTGCCGAGGTGACATCGATATTGTCTCTGATCTTACACCCTTTTCCCCACCGGCATCCTAACACTCCCTCTCGTGGCTAGACGTTGGTGGTTTAGGTTCATCCAATGTCGGCCTCGTTCGCTACAATGCCAATCCCTCTTTCTATCTCCCACGCTAGCTCATACCTGCATGGAAGCGTCCGGTAGTCCATCCACTCTACAACATCACGCACCGCATGTTTTCGATCTCGTCAAGATCCCGTCACAATTTCAGCGGTTGATTAGGCGCTGCGCGTGCCACGACGAGTTACCCGCCCTGTCACGACAGAAATGAGCCGGTCCTGTTTTCTTTCTCATGCACCCTAGCCGATCCCGTGGCTGGTTGCCGTTCTCAGAGCCAGCCATGGGCCCTTTACGTCCGTACAATGGACACATAAGGTACACGCACCACATACGTGCATATGCACGCAGACATCGGTAGCGGCATATTGGATTGGACTAGCTGGTCTAATCTGGGTTTGTCTTCTCTGCTCTGTTCTGCGAAACTTTGCACGTATTTCCTGCATTTCTCCTTTTCGTCGGTTTCCTGCGTCCTTACACTTCAGACCCCTCGCCACAAGTCGCGAGGTCGCGAATTCTACCCCCATGCCAGCGAAACGTAGTTGTTTTGTCTAGGCCCTCTGCCCCTCCTCAAATGGGCACCGCGACTCTGCCATTTTCTGCCAACCGGCTCCTCTTTTTTACACCGTTTCTCCCGCCCATTCAAACCCCACAGCCGCGCAGGAGTGAACCAACATCCCTCACTTAATCGATTCATATTCGCTACCAATGCATGAAAATAAACAAATAAAAAGTCGAGTAAGGGAGATGCATGTCGGGGGGGAAAACAACAGAAGGGAAAGGAAATCGAAGCCGAATGGCCTTGAGAGATGGGGTATGTGTCCGTATCGCACTTCTCCTACACCGGGTACAGGTAAGGTAGTCAATCACAATCACGGCTCAGTCCAGCCCAGACCAGCCCGACTCTTCTTTTCCTTTCCCATTGTTTCTTCTTTGCCGGGTGCCTGCGAAGGTACCAAGCGCTTCCCATCTCGTGTTGTTGCACTGGGCCGCTTGGTTGGCGACCTCACGTCGGCGCTCCCATCAAACGATGTCTGTGTATGGAAGGTACGGCGCCGCGCTTCAGACCGACCACTGCACGTATTGGAAGGAGTCCGGAGGTAGGTATGGAGTCGAGGAGCATCAAAGGCTGTTGCCAATCTCCATCTTTTTTTCTTTCCTCGCATCCGATTTGGAAACACCCATGACACTGTGTGCAGTAAGGTAGGTAGGTAGGTACCCTTCATGTGAGCCACGGCGTGGGAAGGTGAGGAGAGTGAAGCAAGGTAGAGGACGGCTGCATGTACCTTCCCTGCCGTATTGAGGTGCTTTGGATCTCGCTCTTGCTGCATGGCTTTTTCTTTACCATGCGGCGCTTTCTAGGTCGACTTGCCTTGCATCGTCCTGCCTGTCCCTTCTTTTTTATTTTATTTTTTATTTTCTACATACCTTACCTGAACTCGGGTAGCTCCATCAGTATCTCCCTTCCATGCTTTGCTCCCCTCCAGATCACTATCGTTTCTTCTTTTCCTTCTCGCGACTGGCCCCTATGACTTAAAACTGTCTCGACGGCAATTTCTCACATCTTTCAAGCCCTCTCCAGTTCTTTCCTAACGGCCTTGCTCACCTGCCAACTGCTGCCCTTGCCGATTTCTCGCGAGTTAACTTCCTGCTGCTGTTGCTGCTTCTTTGCCATCGCACGCCCACATCAGTCAAATCCACACCCACGCCCACCCATATGTAGCCATCGACGGGGAGGAACGCTCGACGGGAGAGTCAAAAGTAGAAACGGCACCGCGCGCGTCTCGCCTTCTGTTCCCCTCCTTATACCAACCATCCTCGCCACCATCATACCCCTACGCAGGCCAGCGCAACACGGGTAACTACCTTACTCAAGGGTTCTGGACAGCCGTCGGCTTCCTGCTATCTTGTCTCTTGCCCTTACCCGTCTTCTTCGCTCGATCCTTGATCGTCCTGGCCCTGGCCCTGGTTCCTTCCCGCTTAGGTATCTTTCTTCACCCACTGCTGTTGCTCTCGTGGTCTGTGGATATATTAGGCATCTGCCTGATCATGACAGAGACTCGACATCTCGCCCTCAGCCGTTTCTTCTCTCATCTACGCCATTGCCCTCCTCGCCATCTTTTCCTTCCCTTCTCCCCAACAAGCCCCCATACAAATCTGTCTCTGCTGCACACGCACAGTCTTGCCCAGAAGAGATTCGTCTCCACGCGCGTACAAGCACATATCTCCCCAGCCACGGCATAGATTCTCACGGGTCGTCGGTTTCAAGTCTCGACCTGATCCAGGACTCTCTTTACAGACACGCTTCTTTGCCCCATACTCAACGCCGCACGGCTGACAACCCAATCTCAAACAAACGTCTACAGGTTCGCCTGCCCCTGCCCCTGCTTACACTCATTGCATGTGGTCATATTCTGACAAGTCCGATTCAGTTCTCATATCAGCAAGATGGCGCCTAGTGCTGTTGGCCCGGTCGTGGGTGCCACCACGGCATCCTCTGCCCACCATATCCATCACATTGACTACAACGCTCCAGTCGCGGACGTTCCTGGTCTCCCCACTGGCTTTCCCGAGACAGTGGTCGGCGAATCAGCCTGGACCGGCCCGCATTTCACCAAGGAGTCGCAGTACACCTACAACCTCACTAATGCAGACCTCGAGGAGCTTGCCGCTGCGCTCAGGCACTTCAAAGGTATGTTTGGCTCCAGCCCTCGTTTTCAGTGTCCCAACGTCTGATATCGCGTTCAAAACTAGCTTTGGGTCTTGATGGAGATCTTGTCAACAAGGACAACTTCCATTTGCCCACCCTTGGCGCTGCCCTTGATCGCATTGCCCGCGATGTGCATTATGGCAAGGGTTTCGCTGTGGTCCGCGGTATTGACCCACGGCAATACTCGGTCGAGGATCTCACGGTACTCTATCTTGGCATTCAAGGGTACATTGCCAATCAGCGTGGCCGGCAAGACAGGAAGGGAAACATGCTTGGTGCGCGACGTTCAGCCGCCATCTGTGCTTGAACAAACTTGCTGACTTCGACTGCAGTCCATATCGTTGCCGACAACACCAGTCAGGCCAAGGCCGATCACCATCGCCATTCCACTTCGGCCATTGTAAGACTCTTGCTCTTCGCTTCAACGGCATGTCACTGACCAAGTCATCTTTAGACCTTCCACAACGAGGAGTCTGGCGACATTGTCAGCTGGTTGACCCGGAACACCGCCGCGGCTGGTGGCAAGTGCATCATTGCCTCTGCCCACACCGTCTACAACGTGCTCGCAGCCACTCGACCGGACATCATCCGCACCCTGTCCCGCTCTGACTGGCCCTTTGCTCTGTAAGTATTTTCATTATGCTGCTGTCGAAAATCTCTTTTGCTTGGTAGGCATCATCGGAACTGCTTGCTAACCGGTCCTCAGGCCCAAGTTCCAGTGCCGCCCGATTCTCTTTCACCACGGTGGAAAGGTCATTATCAACTTTGGACGCACTCCCTTGATGGGGAACTCCGCCCATCCCCGTCCCGCCAATTTTCCCTCTCTGACGTCTCGCCAAATTGAGGCTCTCGACGCGGTGGAGACCATCGCCAAAGCGACTCAAATGGAGATTCAAACTCGTGCCGGAGACATTCACTTCATCAACAACTTGGCCATTCTCCACCGCCGTGAGGCGTTCATCAATGGCCAGGGCCCCGATGAGAGGCGCCACCTTGTTCGAATGCGCGTGCGCAACGAGAAGCTTGGCTGGTCCATTCCTGCCGAGCTGCAGCGGGAGTGGTTTGATGCTTTTGAGAAGCCTGCTGACCGCGTTTGGCACCTGGAGCCAATGCCCGACGCGTTCTTCCCTCTCAGGAAGTATCCAAACTGACGAAGGAGATTCGTTTCTTTACTTTTTCGTTGAGAAGCCATCGGAAACCGGAGTTGAGGCGTCATGGTTGCGTTACTTGGACTTGCATTGTGTTATCCTAGCCTTGGGCTCCCTCTGGCATGGAGCCGAGTACTGCATGTTTTTTTACCTGCTGCTTCCCTCACTGTACCTTATTACCCCTGTTGCAACAACAAAAAGTTTCATTACCTTTATTTGTCACGTTCAGAGGAGCATGGAGTCCATGGGAGTTCGCACAGTAGAATCCGGCTGGGAAAAGCATGTATACAAAGGTGGGAATATGCATATCGGCGTTGGCACGCAATACAAACAATAATCCTTACCTGTTGATTCCATCCCATGAGACTCCCAGTGAGCGCGATGTTCATCTTGGACTGAGCGGTCTCAACATGACCGCTAAAACGATATTTTAAAGGTGCATTTGAGACATCTTGAGTCGAATTCCTGCGGACCAATCGTGTGGCTGCAGACAGAGACAGCTCTCGATCACACGACCGCGGTGTCGGAAATCTGCACACATGCAGGACCGGTCAGATAACCGAGTCCTTGATTGGGCGACCCCGAGACATCGGTGTGCGGCTGCCATGCCGCGAAAGAGGCCGTCAAGCCATCACATCAGATCCTTGGTCAACCGCTGGATGGCTACCTGAGGACGATGGCCTCGAGCCATGGTAAGTTGCAGAGAGTGAACGCGAAGGCGGGGAAGAACCAGGGGTTTTGTGCTTGCCTGTGAATAAATCTGGTCAGTCAGTCGCATGGAAGAATGGCCGCTTGGGTTGTTCGCGGCCAAGCATTTCTTCTTTACTGCCTCGAATGCACGAAGACGCGTATATGACGATCCCCAATCTGCACAACAAGCGGTCTTGCACCGGAAATTCTCGGCTGTAATCGAACAGAAGTGGCCGATGCAGACAAACGTTGATGTCCAGGGTCTCTAACGGCCGGCAGAGGAAGCCACGCTTCATCGGACATGCGTGGATTCCGGTCGGCAGATTTCTGACCGGCAAAGGAGCTGATCGAAACATTGAGTAGCGGTGCATGGACAGTTGGCTGCAGACGCCAGGGCTGGGACACGAATTCAGCGTTCTTTTTTTTTCACCGATAGAGGGTAGCGGTAGTCATCTCGAGGGTCGGGCACTTGGCCAGGATGGGTCAAGAGGCACAGATGCATTCTGTCAACTATCTACTATGCAAGGCCGCCATCGACAGACGAGCGAGCAAGCGTGTGGCTGCATCTTGACGGCAAATCAAGCAGCGTTTGACGTCTGCAAGCCGGCACGGCCGACAAACCGGTATTGCTGCCGATGGGGGTGCATGCCATCATCGTGTGCATAAGCTTGCCGGATCGCTGGCGGCAGCCAAGCCCCCTCCTGAGCGTCTGTCCAGAGATAGTGAGGAGACCGATCCATTGACGGGTTCAAGATGATCTGTTTTCCTACAAGGGAGGGGGGTAAACATGCATTCATGGGAAAAAGCAGGCACCGGGCGGGGAGCTATCCTACGGGAACTTTTTTTTTTGGAACCCGCGGGACTGCATCGGCTCAGTCTCGAGAGCTCTGTTCCGGGTTGTTTTTCGCCTTTGCTGCGTCTTCAATCCCAAAGGGTCCGGGGTGAATGACGACGACGACGACTGGGCCCCTTGACGAAGCCGCATATGCCACGAGTAAGGCTTGAGCGATGAGACGAATGTCTTGGGGATTCATGCCGGTGCACTTGCTTCTTTGGCGTGCACATGGGGCCGCGGGCCGTAGGTTGTTGAAATGATGATAATGGTCCGAGGTCGGCTTGTAAGTTTGGGTCTTGGCAAAGGTTGCCGGCTTGCAGATGGCCCGGCTCCCTCCCTGCTCTTCATTGCTTCTCCCGAGCCGGGATCTCATCTTTTCTTTTTGTTATTCTTTCCCCCGTCAGGAGGCATGCTGTACGTTGGCGGCGCGTTGCCATCGGTTCGTAGCGCTTGAGATCGATCGGAGGGATAAGAGCGGAGCAGCTGTCGACTCTTGGGTGCAAAAGAAACCCTTGGTCCAGCGGCGGGGTTGGAGACACCTATGGAGCACATGTGCTGCAGCACCATTTCTTATTTTGTCTCGCGCGCCAAGAAGCGATCAGGAAAGACGAGACCAGGAAAAAGCAAAACTGAGCGACTGCCCCGGGAAAAAAATTTCAACCAGATAGTGGTACAGAGAGGGAGAAGAGTATTTGAGTGTGTGATGGGAGGACATGTTTGAAAGAAAACACTCATCAAAACCCTACGCTGCGGCCAAGGATTCCGATGGAGCCATCCCGCAAGACTGCGCGCAGACCGGTAGGCTTCGAAGTGAGACTTGCCATCTAATGGTGGCATGGTCCCTCGGTACTGAAACAAAATGAACAGGGCGGATGATTCCGCTTCTCTGCTTCTCAGTCTCGGCTCCAGCTCGCTTCGTAGCCGCTCGGCATGCTGATGTCCATCGCGAGCGGTGATGGGCAGTGGCTAATTATGGATCGGGAGCTGAGTGGCGGATGTGTCACTGGCAACAGTTGGTTGGATGAAGTCTTACCGCCCTCGTGAGGAAGAAGAAAGATGGACTGACGAGACGTCACGATTCTCCATCGTCTGGCATCCCTTTCGGAACGGTGATTGCGTCTCGATAACGGGTTCTCAGTGGTGGTGCACTGGTGATCCAGGGCTCATCAGAGTCTCCAACCGCGGTTGGTCAAGTTGCAGTACTGTTCCCGAGACTCACGTGCAATGGCACCAAGACGTCAACAAGGATCCTCGAAGTTGACTAATGAAAGCACGGACCACCCGGGTACGAAAAGGCTGGTCCAATTGGCTGACTAGCCTGGATCTTTGGGGCCGGATCCATCTTCCCGTGCAAGCTAAGGTAAGCCAACCAGGGCCAGCATCGTCGAATGAGAGCGTCGCTCCCAACGACAGGTTGCCCCTAACCATTGAGCCTCTCTAATTAACGACAGCTCTCGCGGTCTGGATCGAACGACACCTCCGTCACGACCTCAACGCCCAGCAAGGCCTGTCTCGCGCACAACGACGATTCCTGACCGCCGTTTGCTTGCTGCGTTCAGTTTCTTTTCGCTTTCACCCCTGCCGCTCCTCCCGCTCTGCAGCAGCAGCTCGCAGCGCATAGTCCATCCAGGTGGCCAATTTCAGGGGGACACGGACATCAAGTCCCAAGGACGGGATCCGAGTTGCATCTTCCAAAGAAGGTTCCTCCCGACTCTGCCGCATCGCAACACCTGCCAGTCACAATCGGGCCGGCGAGTCATCCACCCATCTACTCCATCTGCAGGCGCACCCCCACGACTTCAACGCTAACGTGTACGCCCTTTCTCTGCTCGCCCGTCTCACTGCCTGGTTTGAAAGCTGCATGCAACCTGCGGATACAGCCTTGATCGATGCAACGGCGCTGTCGGATGTGAAACGTACCCCCGTCTGACGTACGTTGCGGTAACCTGTCTCTTTCTCATTGGCGTCGGGTCTGCGTATCGGTCTCTTCGCCGGCTTGTGTGTGCTTGTGTATGTGTCTGCGTGAGTGTGTGTGGAGTGCTGAGCCAAACGGAACAGTCTGTTGCTTCTCCTATTTGCACGGCAGTCATCACCGGACCGTCGATCCCGGAGCGTTCTCCCTGCGTCTTCCCGCAACGTGGGCCATTGACTCCGCTTCTCCGAACACTGCGCGCCTCGGCTTTACCCAGCTTTGAACGGTAGCCATGGCGCCTCGTCAGGGAGGCTACCTCCGCGTTCCCGGACAGGAGGAAGACTATTCTCGGCAGGAGCAGCAGCAACCTCGCCGCAGCCGGTCCGGCTCTGCCGGCCGGAGGAAGAAGCCGTTGCCGAGCGAGAAGCCGCTTCCGGCCCTCCCGCCGCCGACGCCCACCCATGCGGCGGGCTTCGTCGACGTCGACCTCAGCAGCGGCATCGCCAGCACGCCAAGCAGACGCCGCCGCGCCACGATCGCCATCGCTCTGGCGCTGGTCGTTGCTGGATGCATGCTCGCCGTCGTCATCCTCGGGTTCGCATGGGACAACAACGGCGTGCGAAGGGGACCCGGTGCGCTGGACAGCCTGAAGAACCTGAACGACTGCCCGTGTAGGCCGGACGACGATGTGCCGCAGTACTTCCGGACGAGCCCCGAGTTGTGGGCGGGCCCGACGGCGACTGGGAGGCCTGCTTTCATGGCGCAGACGAGGGTCCTGCCGACGGGGACGTATGTGCCGAACCAGCCGTTACAGACGGATATCCCGATCGAAGGTATGGGGAGTAAAAACGAGAGCATTTTCAACATGATGGGGTACGTTGCCTGCTTCACGTCGGTGGGATTGAAGAATCTGGCTGACGTTGGTGTGCAGGTTCCTCACGCCGTATCAGCCGAGTCCTGGATTTGGAGTGGACGAGTACGCGCTACCGGCTGGGGCAGATATTGTTCAGGTTCAGGTACGCTTTCGATATCCGTTGAGACCCACGTTTGGTCGAGGAGCTGAGTTGAGCGCGACGCCATGGGCTTGAATCTCATTGACTGATTTTGTGCTAGATGCTTTCTCGGCACGGCTCCAGGTATCCAACCATGGGATCTAGCGTTGCCGATTTCGGGCAGCGTATTGCGGAGGCCGGTAAGAAGCTGAAGGCGAAGGGTGCTTTGGAGTTCCTGAACAATTGGAAGTATCAACTAGGCCACGAGATCTTGGTCCCTAAGGGTGAACACTGAGACCCTGCGGCATCGGTTTGCGCGATGGTGCTAACTTTTTTAGGACGTCAAGAGCTTTTCGACTCCGGTAGGTGACCGTTTGCTTTGGCGCGGTGTTCTGCAACCTCCCCCAAGGTTAACTCCCAGCCAGGCATTCTGCACTCTTACATGTACTCTTCACTGTACAACCCCAACAGCAAGATCATCGTGCGGACTACTGTGAGTCAAACCCATCTCTCTTGCGTATATGAACCGTCCCTTGACTGACACATTCGTAGACACAAGACCGAATGCTAAAGTCGGCCGAGTATTGGTTGGCTGGTTTCTTCGGCCTTGAATGGTGCAGGATCGTGCCCGGTATGGGTTGAAGGATTGGTAACTGACTTCATCTTAGGACCAACAACGCCACCATCGAGGTCATCATCGAGCAAGACAGGGCCAACAACTCGCTTGCTGGCTACCTAAACTGCCCAAATGCCCGCAAGCAGAATGGAGGCAACGACGCTGCCAAAGTCTGGATCTCGAACTATCTGGCCAATGGTAAGTCCGCCGCTGTGATATCGACGTGGAACCCGCTGACATCTTCAGCCACGGCTCGCCTGCGGGATCTGACGGATGGGTACGATTGGACCATCGACGACACTTACGCGGCTCAGACCATGTGTCCATATGAAACGGTGAGCATTTTCGCGAAAATAGTGGCCGGGAGCAAGTTCACTAACTCGAACCAGGTCGCCTACGGTTTCAGCCGATTCTGTGATCTGTTTACATACGAGGAGTGGGTTGGGTTTTCTTACTCTGTCGACCTAGCGTTCGCCGGCAACAACGCCTTCCAGAACCCCACAGGTGTAGGTTTCCTCCCGCACAGCTCATGAAACGGTATTGACTCGCTGCAGCGCGCCGTGGGAATTGGATACCAACAAGAAGTCATCGCACGCCTCCAGAACCACACTTTGGGCTATTCGGGCTCGCAGATCAACGTGACGCTGGACAATAACACCGTCACCTTCCCTCTCAACCAGAGCCTCTACTTTGACTTCTCCCACGACACCAATATCGCCTCCATCCTCACGGCGTTCGGGCTGAAGCAGTTTTCCCAGCTGCTCCAGCCGACCGAGTATCCTGGCCCGCACAACTTCACCGTCTCGCATATCACGCCGTTCGGTGCACGCCTCGACATCGAAATCATCAAGACCCCGAAGCCGTTCAAGGCCGACCGATCGGGCTACGTCGAGGATGGCGGGGAGACCAAGTACGTCCACTTCGTCCTGAACCAGAGGACGGTGCCGCTGGGATGGAGTTTCCCCGAGTGTGATGTAGACAGGAAAGACGGGTGGTGCGAGTTTGAGACGTTTTTGAAGGTGCAGCAGGATATGCCCGAGTTGGCGAATTATGATAGGGCGTGTCACGGAGATATCGAGACTTTGCCGTACGGGGTTGTGTATGATGGCAGACCCATGTAAGAGGAGGACGGGAGTGAGATTGTGACGATAGGCTGTGCCGACTGCGTGTTGATGGTACATGTTTTGCTTTCTCTCTGCTTGAGGGTGGACTTTACCCTGTATAGCTGGTCTTAGTGGGCACTCAATAAACAGCTCTAGCCTCGACGATTGTCAATGGCCCGGTTTGACAACACAACAACTGCTGAGGAGCTTATGCCGGCACTACTGAATCCTGTTTAGGGCCCGCTGATGCTCAAGCCACTGTCGTTGGGCAATGACCCCCGATGTCACGTGTTGTATCTCTTCAGAGGCACAGTCTTTTGGCAGAGGAGAGGCCGGCCCCCTGGGTAATCCGCGTCTCCCTAAGCGCCAGTGTTCATGAGCTGGGTGCGGAATAATGATTGAAAGGAATGAAAGAGCGACGACGACGACGACGACGACGACGACGACGCAAGCATGGTTGGACTTGACGAGCACTTGATTGCTTCGGCCTTTTTGATTTCATGTGAATTCAACCAACGACGGCCAATCCCGAAGCCTGCAACCACAACGCAGGACACGGAAAGCGTTGCCAATGACCGCTCGAGCCTGCGAAGAGCACTCTTGAAGGTATTCTGTTCGCGGCGGGCACTCTCGCACATTTCTGATACCCCAGATACGCCCGCGCCTCGTCCGCACGACATCGTCTGGCTTATGTCCTAGCCAACATAAGCAGTCGTGTTGACGCAAGCTATCACATACGACCATACCC
>JAIMZG010001638.1:0-13356 GCA_020466075.1 Colletotrichum coccodes
TGCGGCCAGTGTGGATTGAACACACGACCTTCAGATTAAGTGATTGAAGTTAACTTCAGTCTGACGCTCTCCCAACTGAGCTATGTCCGCCGCATTTGATTGATGACAGAAGCACCTCACTAACACGTTATGTATGTTCCATTACTGCAAGACCCGCCTCTCCACCGATGAGACGACAGCACGCATGACCAGCCATCAACACCAACCAAGTCCAACATCGTTGTCGCGAGTCTTGCCACGACTTTCAGCATGAAGGTTCATAATTTCCCTTGGTTTCTTTATTAGAATTTCTCTAATTGACTCGGTGTAAAAGTGTCTCGCCCTAACCCATCCTCGAGGCTTTTAAGCAACTATGAGCGCTTGCAGCATCGGAAATCGACGTCTGTCACCTGGAACTGTCGTCATTGCTTCAAGTAATCCATTCGTATATATCCGAAACTAGGCTGAAATCTTTCTTCCTTGACGCATTTCGGTATCCATATTTTGTGTCTATATCCACATCCCCTTTCGACTTACCGAACCCGTCAAGACAACCACCCGGCATACGTCTCAAGCTCCTCTCTCCTAGCACCCTCCATCTCCCCCCTGACGCCCAACAGCCTCACCCGTCCGCCCTTCTCCTTGCTCCACCCCTCGAGGAACTCCTCGACCCTCTTCCTGGTGGCGTCGTCGTCCCGCATCACCAGCGCAAGCGCATCGAACCCGCCTGCGCCGGGCACAACGCCGCCCAGCACGCCGTCGACCTCCCCCAGCGCGTCCAACAACTCCGTCTGGGATCCAGGCTCGATCGGCACGCCGCTGCCGTCACCCATCTCCCGGATCAGCTTCCTCACATCCCCAACCGCCTCCCCGACACTCCCGATCTCCCCGTCCTTCAAGACCTTGGCAAGTCCCTCGTTCTTCGCCTGCAAATCATCCCACAACTTCTTGGACGCCTCGGGCTCTCTCTTTCGCCACTCCAGGACCTTCTTCACCATACCCACCGTCTGGCTCCCGCAGTCCACATCGCACATCCTCAAGCAAACGCCCTCTGGCAGACTCACCCCCGTCTTATCGACCTCGACGTCCCACGCCAACATCTCGTCGACCTTCCTCACCAAAGCATCCGCGAACCCGGGCGCGCCCGGGGGCGCGAGATCGGAGAGCAACGAGGGCGAGAAGCGGCGGTACCTGCAGCTACCAAACACGGCGGCCGCGACGTCGAAGCCCGAGCCGACCTTGCCCTGAGCCGCGCAGTGTGCCGCCTGCGCGAGGTTGTGCAGCGTGTGCTTCCCCGCTTCCGAGGTGAGGTCGAAGAGCGTGGGGGGCAGGTGGTGCGTCAGCAGGGCCGCGGTGAGGGAGGTTACGAGCGCGGCGGAGGAGCCGAGGCCGGTCTTGTGCGCTTCGCCGATGCTGTGGGGGTAACGCGCGAAGCGGGATCCCTTGCCGGCGGAGTTGGGGTCCTGGTTGGTGGTGGTGGCGGTGGCAGGCAGGGAGTAGTAGTCGTTGTCGGCGAGGATGATGAGGCGGGTCGAGGTCAGAGAGTGGTTGGGACGTTGCTTGTTGATGCTGGCGATGTAGGTGAGGGCGTAGCTCAGGGTCGTCTCGACGAACGGGTTGGGGCTGATTTTGGAGCCGCTGTGAGGGGATGAGTGAGCGAGACGAAGGGCGAGCGAAGTAGTAAGCAAGCGAGTGAGAAGCAAGATATTGGTCACGAGAAGAGATCACCAAGCGTATATCAATGGGGGGAATACATGGCGGAGGATGGCATGGCTTTCATCCAAGACATTGGTAGTTTTGCGCGATATCTCAGGGAACCCCTCATCAAAAACCAAACCCCGCCTCACTCCTGGCATCGACATCTCACAACATCACCGCAGCACAAGAAAAAAGCAGCAGGCAAAGGAACTATAAAAAACTTACACCTGCAGCTGCGTGACAGTAATCCCGCCGTCCTCGGGCGCGAGGTGAAACCCGTAGCGCCACACGGCGTCGACAAACTGCGGGCTCTCGACGACGATCTCGGTCAGGTGCACGCCGGGCATGGTGTGGATCTCGGCGGCCACGACGTTGATGCGGGCGCTGAGCCCGAAGACGAGGCCCGTGTAGGCCCGGTCCAGCACCAGGTAGCCACCCGCGAGGAGAACCTTGCCGGGCGCCGAGACGGCCGTCGTGGCGGGGTTCGAGGTCGTCGAAGCAGTCATCTTTGTTTCTTTTCTTTCTCTGCGAGGGGGGTGTTCCCTTTACTCTTTGCTGTATGGTTCGGATCCGATACCCCTATGCCTCGGGCTACACGGTTGCAAGATTTTTCGCCAATTGAAACGGGGGGTTTGTGGAGCTTGATGTCCCGGAAGCTCGATGCCCTCTTGTGAGAGTAGACCGAGAAAACGGGGTGCGGTGAGAGGCGGCGGTGGTGTAATGACGCAGACGTGACGAAAGTGAGGCAGACTAGTTGAAAGTTTGACATGCGAAAGCACATCGCGGGAGAGGAGATATGATACAGTGCTAGGATTACAGTACAACCCGCTTAGCGCACAGCCTCAACACTGTGTGGCCCATCAGCTCCGGCCTGGCGAATCTACTATTGCCAAGCATGGGTTGCCTACAGCAACTCAATTCGTGAGCAAGTGGCCACGATCGGACTTTCTGAGTTCACTGTCTGTCAAGCTATTCGAGGCTGTGTTCGGCTGTTTTCAGAATGATTGTTGAAACATTCGGGGACATACACCAGTGTCCACACGGCGCACAGATCTTGGTGTCACCAATCTCGACCAAAATTTCTCAGCAAAGGGCACGATGGCAAGTGTTTTGAACAGTCGACAAATCTTTTTTGTTGGTTCTGCCGATAATATACATACAGCAGGATCACATGTCCTCATGACACGTCTCGTAAACCGACCTCCAAATATCCCGTTCCCATTCCCTTCATGATCCTTCTTGCTGCATCGCCCTTCTATCCGGCGCCCTCTTTTTTATATGCTGAGTGGGGTTTGTGTCTATAGGTTGGGCCGTTGGCCGTCATCGCTCGCTTTCCGATAAAAAGCCCCTAACAGGGTGCTCAGTCGCCTTGACCCTTTTATTTCCTTAAACGCCATGCCACCCGAAATGTCGGGGAGCGAAGTCTCAACCTCCTGTTCCAACTCCCGAAACCAAACATTGACAGAAAGGAAATTTATTTCCGGCGCACTGCCGTAAATCAAAACTGGCCGCCCATCCATGGCCAGACACCCCAGACCCTCAGTCCGCCGACTTCAAAACACAACGGGGTATCAAGCAACGCGGTAGACGAGGGCAACGACAAAGGAAAAATGGTAACTCGAAAGGGAACACGCAGAGCAGCGGCTCGATGCGCGTCTCGATGAATTGACGAAACAGACGGAGCAGAGTGGCAGGAGAAACCTAGTTGTGGCCAACAGCTTCCTCGCCACCGCCACCGCCCAGGAGCTCCAGCACCTTGTTGACAACGGCGCTGGGGTAGCCACGGCAAAGCATCTCGCCAACGACGCCCTTGGCCTTTTCGCGCTCCTCGACGGCGAGGAACGCGCGGGTCATGGCCTCGTATGTGCTAGGCTCGCGCTTCTCATAGCCGACGGAATCGTAGATGGCTTGCGCCTTCTCGATCTTCTTCTCCGCAGCCCAGCCGTGGATTAATGTGTTGGCGATGTACGGCGTCATCTCGACTCCCCGGCGACGCATCTGAGCAAGGATGGCCTCGGTGTCGGCGACCTTGTGGTTGGCGACCATAGCCTCGAAGAGGGCCTGGAACAAGCTAGCGTTGGCGGTGACGGAGCGGTCGGACATGACCGAGTCGAACACCTTTCGGGCGCCGTCCATGTCGTGGAGGTTGCAGCCGCGAGCGTGGATGAGGGCAGCGAAGTGAACAGCTTCGGGCTTCTGACCGGACGTGCGAATGGCCTCCAGAACCTTCTCAGCGGCGACCATGTCGATAGGCTCGAGGGTGGCGTGGGTGTCGACGAGTAGCTTGTAGGTGTGCGCGGTGGGGGCAATGCCCTTTGACTTCATGCGCTCGTAGTAGGCGAGGACCTTGGACTTGTCGCGCTTGGTGGTCAAGAAGAACTGCATCATGCTGTTGTAGGGGGCGGGGCGGGCCTTGTAGTTGGGCATAGCTCCATCTCATCAAACAGCTCCTCGGCGAACTTCTCGTCGCTGACTCGGCAAAGAGCGTTGACGATGGTGCCGTAGGTGACAGAGGTGGGCTTGATGCCCAGAGCACGCATCTCCGCGAAGTAAAACAAGCAGTCGTCGATGCGGCGAGCCTTGCCCAGCTTGCCAATCAGAGCATTGTACAAGAAAGAGCTGGGCTCAACACCCTCAGCCTTGGCCCGGTGGAAGATCTTGACGGCCTCGGAGGCCTCGTCGAATGTCTTGGCGGATTCCTTGAGGGTGGTGATGTACAGGCCAAAAGTGTTGGCAGAAGGGGCGGCGCCCATGGCGAGAAGCTCCTGGTGGTACTGCTCAGCCATCTGGCGGTGACCGGTGGTGAGGCACGCGCCAACCATGGCATCCAGGATGGAAGACCAGCCGTAGCGGACGACAGCGTACTGGGGGAGCAGAGGAACGTCGGTGCGGGCCATGGCGAGGATATCGTTGCACAGCTCCATCTTGCCGTCGCGCGAAGCGGCGGAGATCAGCTTGGCGTAGGTGATGTAACGGGGGTGACGGCCGGCACGGCGCATGTTGCGGAACCGAGAAAGGGCATCGTGAAGCCTGGGGCCCTTGCGGCCGTGAGAACCCTCTAGCTCATCAGAGATTAGCGAGGAGCCCTTGAAATCGGTGTTGTGTGCGTAGGGGTCGAAAGAGTCCTCGAAGCTCGAGACGGTAGCGGTGGTGGCGAAGGGAGAAGCGGAGAGGGTCTGCTGAGAAGCCATCTCCCGAGGGTCGGCAATGCCACGGCTGCTCATAAACTGTTGAACGAAGTCGACACCCTCCTCAATCTCATCCATGCTCTCGGGATTGGCAGCCCGAATTCTCTGGAACATGAGTTCAGACTCAGCCAAACCCTCGGCAACCTGGCCAGAACCAATCATGGCAATGGCGTACATGGCAGTGGGCTCAATGAGGGCGGGTGTCACCGGCGTCTCTGGAGCGCAGAGGACGTGCCAGTAGCGAGCTGCCGAGACCACGTCGCCCTGGCGGACACTCAAGGCAAGCAGTGCCATGGCGGGTGTGGCGATCTTGTCGAAGTTGATTGGCAGGTTAGCAAAAGCTGCCACGGCGGTGTGCTTGTCGCCAAGGTCCGCAGCTCGGGTTGCAAGACGGCCCATGGGGTCAGCCCTGTCTCGGCCTCGACAACTTGAGCCCAGCGAAGGGCATCGTTAAAGATGCCACGGTCGGTGAAAGCCTTGACCATGCCGGAGCTGACGATGACGTCCTTGATGTCGCCCGCGCGAACTCCGTACTCCTTGATGATCTTCTCGTAGAATTTCATGGCACCATCAACCTTGTCGGAAATGATGTAGGCGTGGATGACAGAAGCGTACACCTCGGCATCCAGTCGGTCATGAAGAGTAGGCTCGCCGACGTCGTGAGCGACAGCGAGTTCCTTGTACTCGTTGTAGCACTCGACGGCGCTAACGAGGTCGCCGGAAGTCGCAAAGGCGGTGATCATGCTGGGGAACATGGCCGCGAAGGGAGTGACACGGTTCAGCTCCATGTGCTCGTACAAACGCAGCATGTCAGTGACGCGTCCGGCACGGGCACATGCGGAAATGAGCTGGTGGTATGACTCGGCCGAGTAAGATGCTCTCTGAGTGAGAACAGACTTCTCGAACATATCCATTGCGAGATCCAGTCTGTCGTCCTCGGAGAGAATGGCATTCTCAAGCTCGTGAGACGCGAACATGAACTTGCCGGGCTCGTCCATGCCACCAAATCGCACAAGCTTCTCCTCGAGACTCTTCTTCAACGAAGCAACCTCGAGGGAGCGAGCCGCAAGAAGTCCGACAAGAATGTTGTAGGTGTCGCTGTCGGGCACAATCTTGCGGCGGAGCATGTCGGCGTACACATCCAGAGCCTTCGTGACAATCTCGTTCTTGGCAGTCGGCAGGTGAATGGCGGCCATCAGCAGCGCGTTGTAGGCGCTGGCGATGGGCTGCACACCAGCAACCAGCATGGCCTCGAACACGGCGGGGATCTCGGCGTAGCGGCCATCTTCGGAGAGCTTGTGAAGGTGGTCGGCGTACACTTGGGATTGAGGGTCGAAGGGGGGAGTGGGAGTCCGAGCTACGCTCAGGGGCGACCGAGATCTATCGATGGCTGGAGACTGGTACGAGCGTGCCGCGGAGCCGCCATGAGAAGCTGACCGGATCGAATGCTCCGAGGCCTCTTCCAAAGCTTCCATGCGATTCCTGAACTCGATCTCCTTCTCGAGAGCTGCATCGATTTGAGCCAGGGCGGCCTGGGCCTCTGGAGGAATGGCCAACGGCGTCTCTCCATCTTGTGCAGCGGCGTGCTCCTCTGCCTCGTGGGCCTTGGACTCGCCAACAAGAATGGAAGCGGGCGTAGGCTTCCACTCAATCTGTCGCTGAAACTGGAACTGAGTCCATTCCTTCTCGAGCTCCTCCTCAGAGGCCTGCTGCTTTTGCAGCGCCTCAAAGTAGGCGTCTAAGCTTCCATGCTTGAGCTTCTCATCGAGCTTCTCGTGATGGTGCTGCTGGGGAAGACCCGCACTGGTCCGCTCGGCGGTGTGGAATGCGGACTGAAGCTGAAGAGACTGAAGACGGCCGAAGCGGTTGGTATTCCGGCGCGCAAATGAGGGTCGGTTCTGTGTGTTGAGGATGGGGTGTGTGGCAGCTACGACGGACTGGGCGTAGCCGTGGGTGAAAGATTTCGCGAATCCCTGACGGATGAAATTTTGATAGAGGGAGGAGTAGATGGTGGGCATTTAGAAGACGCGGCGGAGGGGGGAATTCTGGATCGCGAGATTGTCAGTTGGTGTTTTCCTCGAGCGAGCCGCGGGAGTAATGATCGACAAGATTTGCACCCGGCTTTCGCACGTGTTCAGATGACAGATTGGAAGCGACTGCGCGGTCGAGGGATGTTTTGCCACGGGAAAAAGTCGGGCGAAGGGAAGAAACTGCGTCCGGGCCAAACTGGGCTGGGATGACTGGTGAGCAGCATGGTAAACTTACATGGGGAAATGTGTGAAGAGTCCGTTGCAGGTTCATTTGACAGCACCGTAGCCGTCAAACAAACGCGCGATCTGATTAGGAAGGGGGTTGTATTATTGGGGGATTGAAAAGCGAGGGAAGGAAGGGGAGCGAGGCGAGCGAGAGGGAAGGGGGCCTCAGGTAGAAGTATTGGTCTGAGATGCTGCTAGATTTTCCCTGGTGTGCCAGGAAAATAATTTGCAGGGTATCGGCGGTAGGGAGGTGGCAGGTGGGAATGGCAGTGGGAGCGAGCGGGCGGGAGCGGTTTGAGATCGGACGGAATCGATGAGGCGTACGAATACAGCGGAGCTTCCTCCTTTTGGCACTGCAACCTTCTCATTGCACACAAGCACACAAGCACCCTTTTGCTAGCTACGGATCGTCCACTCCACGGGCCACGGCTCTGACGCGGTGCGGGTATCTCGAGTCTCACTCGGCTCTCACTTTCCATCTCCTCTGGAAGGAATGGAGAATGGAACAGGAAGGGGGCCCAGCTACGGGCACGCTAGACAAGGGACGGAAGCGCAGTAGTGGCAGGGCCCAGGGGGGAGGAATCAGGGCGAAGGCGAGGGACTCTTTCTCAGACTCGGAAATCCTCTACTACCGGTACAGACCACTCGAGTGACTCCCGAGTGACATTTACCAGGCAAACGGAGGAAAATGCACAAAACTGGAGAGGGCTTTTCGTGTGGATTCGGAGCTGTCGCATGGACGACCTCGATAGCATCCACTCACGATGCACGCTGGTAGGAACGATGCGGGTATTTGGCGTCCAAGGCTGGATTCGGGAACTCTAATTACTAACGCCGTTTTGTCCATTTTGCCGTTTCCTCGCGGTGGATACGCGGTAGCAGCACGTTCGATCCTGTGAGTAATGACTCAGGCAGCAAACCCCGAACGGCGTTGGCGGTCCTTGTTTGTGTGCTCTGAGTGGCTAACGGCGGTCTCTAGCCTCGTTTCGCTGTGGCTCACCCCCTTGTCGTGTTTGGTATCAAAAAAGCAATGCTGGATTGGAATGGATCGTGACTCCTCGTCACCGAGAAAAGTACGGGGCCTGTCCAGAGTGACTACCAGACATTTCGGGCGGAAGAAACAGGTGGCCTCAATGCCTTGCAATCCAGACGTCTGCTTTCGTCTGCCACCAGACTGCGCCTCACGAGCTGACGGGCGACGACGTAGACAACGGATGAATTGAATTCGGAGACGGGGTGGATATCTCAGTTGTGCTCCGAGACCGAGTATGCGTGTCATCGGTTGCTGCCTTTGCCCGCAGACACGAAATACCTCATCAGAAAGAACTTCTGGGGGTTGCGTGGATGGAGAGGTACTCCCACCAGCACATCCAAGCCCAGTCAACCACAAGTCACCGTCCCCTCCCTCGGCTTTCGAGTTGGGTCCCGTTGCGAGATGACGACTCCGTCTGCCGCCTGAGGACGTAAAACCAATCATCGCTGCAGCAGAGTGCAGGACTGGCGCAGGCTTAGCTGTGCTGCCGGGACGTCAACACCAAGAAAAAACACGGGGAAATTTGGGGAGCATTCGAGGGGCCGCCCGACTTCCCAAGGGGCCTCCCAGGGCTTGGTGGCTTACGGGTCCAGACGGTTGCCAAATCAGGCCGATGACTCTTCGATGTCTGAACGGTCCCCTCCGTGTGGCCCCTGTGTGGCCCCTGCCAGCGAGAAGAAACCGGCACCATTGCACTGGATTACGTGGGGCCGGTCAAGGCTGGAGACGTCTTGTCAGAGTGCATCTGTACCTCCAATGTTTCCCACGAGCTGTCCAATGGCCCTCAATGGATGGGCGCTCCTTCCCTGTCGACCAAAGTCGAAGGTCGTGGACGTGAATAGACAGAGACCGGGATACGACCAATCAGAGGCGTGGTGATACTGGGAGAAGCCGGAAGGCACGGGACAGTCGGAGAGCCACTTTGGGTCCACATGGAGAGCCAATTCGAGGAAGGAGAAAAGGACCCAGAGGGACCCGATTCCGTCCTCTCGGGAAGCCGCCTCCAGCCCCGCCTCTGCATTCCGTTCCCACCCTTTGGGCCCTCAGTGGCTGCACCTGCTCCCTTCTCCGGTACTTCCCCGTTGGTAGCGTCTGCTAGTCGTCCTCATCGGTGATTCACAGCCAGAATCCCATGCTCACACGCAAAACTTTTCACCACCAGAGAGGATGGCCGTGACACCTGAACGGACCTTCTGCTCAGCCCTTGCCTTAGGTTGTTGGGCCGGGTTGCTGGAGAAGATGAAAGTGGCTGAAGCCGTCCGTGGTAAGGCTGGCCAGCTTCGAGCATCGATGACGGGTGACGAGAGACCAGACATGCCTCCCAGCCACGGCCGGCTTTCCTGTTCCATTAGAATCGACACGGATCGTCGCTGGCAATAAAGCATAACACGAGCAGCAGAAGAAATAAATCGGCAGCGTCCAATTTCAAAATTTGACCAAAAATCCAAATCGCGTCCTGCATCCCCCTGACGCTCCCCCTATCCCAAGACCCGGCTCGCTATCCCATGCCCTTGGGCCTGTCTCTCGCTCATGTATACATCCCTTGCATCCGCGGACGAATGGCGGCGCGCCCAAACTCACGGTGTAATCTGCCCCTCCAGAGGACCCTGGGGCTCGGGTTCTCAGGGACTCAGGGTCACTTACCGCAATTCTTTGGACCCAACACGCGGCTGGAGACGGCGACGAGATCTTCATTGGCAATTGTCTCGTCAGCTGCCATCGAGGCGCCAGGTTAGGACGAGCTCGGCCGCAAAGCTCCCATGTCGTCGACGTCGTGCCCTAACAGACGCGACGCGCTGAGACAACCATACACGACATGCCCCGGAGCCTCCCCCACAACTTCGGCGGCGACATCTCCCAGGCGACTGACAGATCGCCCGTGGACCGGTGGCCCAACACCCAATATGGCCCGCAATCCGTGGGGGGCGCCCTCACACACATTTTCAGATCACGAGGGCATCCTCCACGAAAAAGAGCCGCCATCGATTCTGCGGCACGGCGCAGAGCCACGGTCTCACGGATCCAAAAACAGGATCTCGGCCAGGCACCACCTTCCTGCCAAACATGGATGTCCATGGATGATGCGCGCTTCGACGCCCACCCCAAATGCACGGGTACCTCGCAACGTGCAGTACGTCAGGGACCAGTCACGCTCGGAGAGACGGGCATCTGGTTGAGCCGGCTTACCTCCATCTCTGGCCGGACGGCGGGGAGAGTTATCGCCGTGTCCTCGTCTCCTCTATTTGCCGACGGCCATCGGCTCTGTGCCGCTACCCGGCGCTGGCCCTGTCGCCCTATGTGTACATCCAGATCTGCCCGCTGTCACGTCAACCCCAACCAGGGGGCGGTGGTTTCCGGCTTATTCAGCCCGCTAATGCGCTGTAACCTGCGCCCTTCCGGGAATTTCGTCTCCGCCTGTCACCGAGATGTGTCGGCTCGGAACTTCGGTGTGGATTGTGGAGGATCGACGCCCGTACCCAGTCGACTCCAGCCTTGACCTCATGCTTTTCACGTGGGGCTCAGCTTACATACAGCCGCGAGCGCGTGCAGTGCCGCAGCAAACATCGGGGGGAGACGTCCTGCGCATCATTACGCAGCATTACAATCCCGCGGTTTGAACGTTTCGGTTCTCAACCCCACTGCGGACTTACCAAGCGGCTCCGAGATCGGTTTCGGAGCACCTCGGACAACAAAGGACCTGTCACAAGCAGCGCAAGTGAGATACCGCTGGGCTGACCTCTTGAGGGCTGGACTGGCGAAGGCTGGAAACTCGACGGTTGCGGCAGGCCTCGACGGTTTCGTCAAACGGGAACGGTCAGATGGTTAATGATGATGATTGATTCTCATTCTTTTCCTTTTGGGCTTGGACTTGAAGTCTTGCCGTTTTGCTATCTTTTGTAATATCTCGTCGGCGATGCAGCTTCTTGCTTGCAGCCTCCCGTGGTACCCTGTGGTATCGTTCCGTCTCAAACAAAGCAACTTTCCAAAAAAAGGTGCGCACGACTGTCGTCGTCGCTGTTGTTTCCCCGCCCCAAAAACGCCTTCGCTTGCTAAAAAAAAAATTTGTGTCCCAATATTCCAAGGTATCGTAATACCACGCATCGCTAAAATGCTTTCGCTTTCAGTAACCTCGATGCAAATGTGTTGATCCAGCACCAGCCCGGGTGACCCAATTGCAGCGTCCCATTATGTCCAGCTCTCATTACGGTAGTTGTGGTTGGTTGGTAGATAGTGTTTGGTTGGTTTACAAAGGAGATTGGAGAGCGAGGGCCCGGCCGATCATCTGCTGTAGCTGAAGGAGCTGCCGATGGTGGAGATGGAGGCGCTGGATGTGACTGGCCGCATGGAGAAGAGCGGGCGGGCAGGGTAGTCCGAGTCGAAGTCGGCGATGCCAATACGGCTGGCGACTGCTTGTTCCTTGAGCATGGCGATTCTGGGAGTGATGTCAGTGTTTGATTCTCGGGACGCACGTTCAAGAAGAGGAGACTTACTCGTCTGCGCTGATGCCGGCGAGGTCGAGGTTGCATTTTTGGAAGTTGAAGGGGGCGGAGATCTCTGCGCCCCGCTTCGCCTCCTTCCTGTTGCGGCGGATCATCTTGTTCAAGAAGACCTTGAAGCCGTCGTTGGAGTGCATGGCCGAGTCGTTCTGCATGGCGGCGGATGTGGGTGCGGTTGTTGGTGGAGAATGCTGTCGTTGGATCCGAGGTGGCGGACGGTGATGATGTTATAAGTGATGGTTTGCTTGTTTGTTGTGTTGTGTTGTGTTGTGCCAGGGCCGTGATCGTGCACAGGGATGAAGTATTATTCAAAGGGATGGCGGATGTTTTGATTCTTCGACAGAGACCTCGGTAGTCGATGATGGCGGAGACGGGCTCTGATATATATCCCCAATTGTCTCGAGTGAGGCTGTTCCCCCTTGTCTGCTGGTCCTCTGCCTTTTTTTTTCTCTTTCTCTTCCAGCTCTTTGGTTGTCGGGTCTACCTCCCTGTTCTTAGGTATCCTTGCGGCTCAGCCCTGAAGGAATAGAGTGGTGGATAGTGGAGTGAGATATTGGGTTGGTGGATGTCTGATTTGATTGTTGGAGATTGCTGTCCCAGAAAAGAAAGACTTGAGGACGCGGGAATGGTCAAACTCATATATTCAGTCCCAGATCGGCGGACACGCACACGCAGGATGGTGGTGTGCAGTAGTCCCGTCCGTCTTGAAGACGTGCCTATTGGACTGGGGGGGAGGGGTACGTACGTCCCCGGGAACGACCAGACGCCCCTCCTCCCCGTCGCCGGCCTTCCGCTCCCTTGGGCTTCATCCCAAAAGCATCTGGGGAGGAGAGAGAGAGAGAGCCTATGCGGTCGGAAGGGGAGGGGCGTGGAGGCCGGAGGGTGTGCGTGTGAAGGCAACGAAGGGAGAGGAGGGGGCGTGAGTTGGGAGCTGCCGTCGGCAGAAACACACTTTACAATGCGCGCATGCCATCGCAAGTGTAGAGTAAAAGTATGTGGTAGGCCGACCGCCAAAGAAGAAAGAAGCTTCAGTCTGTCGGCCGACGGGCGCCACGGACGCAAACAAGGTTAGGTGGAGAAAACAAGGGCGTGGTGGACGAAAGTAGAGATGGCGTTGGGAGGGACGGCCAATGGTGGGGTGTGTGTCCATTGTAACGGACGTACTGCGCAGAGGTCAACTCGATCAAAGGGCTAGGGTCGAATCCTCGTCCTGCTTGTCTCGTTTGGCGGGGAGAGACTTGGAGTTCGACTGGGCATTCGCACGACCGGGCTGGGTGAGTAAGGGAACGTGTCAGTGGCTGACTGTACGCGGCAGCAAGCGGAAGGGCAGTTGGGCAGTAAGCTTTCACCGTGCCGTAAGTTTCAACAACGACGAAAGCGAAGGGCTCGCTCTATTTTCTGCCCTCTGTCAAGGTTTCGTCTCCGTGTTTGGATCGAAAGCTGGATCGGGGAGGTCGGGAGAGAGGGGTGGGGCACCTCGCCAATCAGGACGGACTCACCCAACTGCAAGGGTCGCTGCCCGGCATGGGTTGGTCTGCTGGTCGCCGAACGGCAGCCCCCCCAAGTCGCATGCCGGGCGCGCGAGGGACAGAGTTCGGATTGAGAAGAGAATCTGGAGAGGCGCGGGCTGCCACTGGTATTCTGAAACTCGGCGCGGCGACGCACGCCCATCCATCCATTGGAGAGGGAGTCTTGTTTCATGATTT
>JAIMZG010001640.1:0-27042 GCA_020466075.1 Colletotrichum coccodes
AAAAAAAAAGTGAAAAAAAAAGCGCCCGAGTTGCATGTTTCTTTTTCGCCCTTGTCCGAGTAAACTCCAAAAGAAATTGTCGTCTCACACCCTAAATGACGCTTGAGGCGGCAGCGAGCCATGTGCGTCGAGGGTGGTGGTTGCGTTGTCATGCGTTGCTGCCCGACCAAGCCGTCTGTGAAGGCTCACCGACAGTTTGGAATGGAGCCGCCGGGGATATTTTGCTGTCGCCGAGCGTCATATAGTTGGACGTCGAGGGCCCCCAGATGCGGGATGTGAGAGCTGACAGGAGGACGTCGGAGAAGGAAAAGCCCCGTCCCAAGGGCAAAAATTCCAGAAAACCCAAAACCGTCTATGTTGTAACGCCATGCCTTTTTTGTTCCAGAGTACAGGTGGGATGGCAGAATCCCACAAACACAAAAATCGATGCCACATCATGAAAACCGTATCAGCGTTCCCATTCGCCTTGCTGCTGGGAAGCAAGTTGTGGCTGCGAGCCGGTATGTTCTAGTCTTCGACAGGAATGCGTATTAAAAAGGCGTATTGTAAAATTTTGTGAAATCGGCCAGGACGTTGGTTGTACAGATGTGGTGGTACATGTGGAAGAGGACGGCCAGTATTAGTAGAGTCGTAGAGATAAGTGCGTGTGAGTGTCGAATAAGACGCGGCAGCGGAGAGGTGGCTGATGGTCATCTCGGCTGCGCGTAGGAGCCGTCGCGTCGGCCGAAGCGCGCGGGCAGTGTGGGAATGGTTGACGATGTTGCTCGTGGCACGTCCATTGCGTAGCGCCTGACGAAATCACCCCGAACTGATTTATCGAGGCTTGGGGCGAGGGGGAGGCTTGGGCACCCCGGTCGTGTCGTAGGCACCGCGGCCCATGTTGGAGAAGCTGGTGATCTCTCTGACAACCATTTTGGCAGGGTTTGTGTGAGTGAGCTTTACGAAGGCGTGAGTGGATTGGATTTCTTTGTCTTTGAGAATCGCTTGTTAGCCATGATTCGATCGAACCTCAGGAAGAGCGGCAGAGCGTCAACTTTATATGAGCCGTACGCGACGTGACGATGGGGATTCGACAGGGGAGGCCATGGTAGGACTTGGAGGATGCGCGCACAAGACGCAAAATTGGCTAGTGGGATGCTGTATGTTGCTGCAACTCTGACTCACAATTTAGAACGTCGTAGTGCGACGTGTTGGAAAGGGGCCTTGAAGACTTGGGTGCAAGTGTCTTCAGAGATTGGGATTGGTGAGAGTCGACGGGGGTGAAGAGGCGGTGATGATGCAGAGAGGCCTGGGTATGTTGCCGAATTGGGCGTCACCAACGCTGCTCGGTTGTTTCGCAGAGAAAATAAAAAGGAGCAGCTGAGGCAAAACAGGCGAGGCGACGTGGATTATCGGCACCGTTGCATGGGGATGGCTCGAGCAGGATGGGCTTTGCGCAGTCGCAGACAAGAGATTGTCGTGTTTTGTTGTGGTGTTGCCGTCGGGGATTTGGATGGATGTTGGGGCGGACGGTTGGTTGCGCAGGTCTCGGAAGCCGCTTCTAGATGGGAGTTCCTTCTTGTGTCGTGGTGATAGTATTGGCCGAGTTCGGGATCGGGTCTTGAATTAATAGATTTCCTGATGATCTGGATTCTGTTCCCCCTTTTCCTGATCCTCTCTGTATTTTGCGGGCCGCGGAGAGTGGTGCAAAGAATGGCAGGAGGCGTGTTAGGCGAGGTGAAGTCAAGTTCCGGCAAGGTACGAGACGAGGAGTGGCTTGCTGCAGGTTCTCTCGCTAAGAGAGCTAGGAAACAAGCAGTTTGTAGGTGGGTCGCGCGAAGTGCTCCTTGCGAGTGTCGCCGACGGTGGTCAAAAGACTGCGATGAGCTTGCAGGAGAAAAGGGGGGCGCGCGCGTGCGTGTGTAGGTGTGTGTGTGGTGTGTGATAGGTAGCTGCTGGCGATGCTTGTTGGCACCGAGACTAGCGATGCCGGTCGAGAGCGCAGAGATGCAAGATGGAAAGATGGTCGTTACAAGATGGACCAGAGCGTGGCGCCGTGGGGAGGGATAGGATGAGAGGTGGTGAGTGAGGATGGGAGTTCAGAAGAATGGGAACAGAAGGAAAAGGCCGGATGGGAGGGAGAGGGTTATGAAGTCTTATTTCAGAAGGACGCCCCGACCGAGAATGGGAAATTTTTTCTCTTGTTCGCAATGTAAAGTAGGTAATGTAATGAATGTCAGGGCGGAAGCGCAGGGAAGGGGGTCATGGGCTACTGGACCATGTAAGGCACACGGCAAGGTATGCTGCGGTAATGTAAGGTGAGCAAAGTAAGGCCAGGTCAGGTACCTCTCTCTCGGGGCTGTTTTGGCCTGGTCGATTTACCTGGCAATGTTCCTCAGGTCTGGTTCCTTTGCTTTTTCCACAAAAATTAAAGGGCAAAAAAAAGGGAACCAAGGGAAGGGATGGGAGCAGGACCGGATGGATGCCGCTGCTGCTGGTTTCTCTGCTGCCGCACCCGCTGCTCATGCTGCAGGTGGAAACACACCCTCCCCCCGGCCGAGACGGCAAGGCCCCAGGCAAGGTACCGTGGTACCCAGGCCCCAGGCCAGACTCCCCCTTCAAATCCTCCAGGGGAGGGGGGGAGAAGGAGGGAGGGAAGGGGAGCGTGGAATTAGCCATGCTAGGCCACGGCTTCCTTGCAAGTCGTCCGTCCCATGCCACGCCATGCCATACCAATGCCAGGTACCCGTATCGGTACCGGTTCCCAAGTTTGAAGTGCAGAGGCGTCGGCGTTGGGTACCCAACTTTAGCCCATACCCGGACCTTGCCCACTCGGCCATCGTAGAGACGAGGAAGCAAGCAGAGCAACGAGCAAGCCAGACCGAATCCTTGCTCCGGTGGTCAAAGAGGCTGCTGACTTTGATCGAGAGAGGGTGAGAGAGAGGCCGACTGACTCATCTTCTCCTAGGTGCCCCGAGGTGTCATGTTCTTCGAAGTAAGGCAAGGTAGGGAAATATGTGCCCTACCCAAGGCGACGTCTTGGTCGGGGGCATCGGGGAATCTGGAACTGCACCAATCGAGACTAGAGCCGTGCCGTGACTACTCGCCGGTGGTGTGCAAGCTCGGTGTGGCAGAGAGTCAAGCCCTCTCTTTTTGGCCTCAGGGAGAAGGCGACTGAGAGCGGGCCGTATGTATGGTGGTGCCTCCAGAGTGAGTGCCTTACCCCGATTCTCTCTTGGCTTATTCTCAGGTCCAAGTGCTGCTACTCTTCGCCTTGCCTTAGCTCCCCCCGACGCTGATCCTGCTTTGCGCTGGCAGCTCTTCCGACAGCGCTTGTAGTTTTGCCCAATGTACTACTACACGGTTCATGTTGGCATTGTGACATTGCCGATGCGATCCAAACGAAACTTCAATGGCGACGCAACACTGAAGAGGTGCCCATGGAGAAGAAGCAAGGGGGGAAATCAAAAGACAAAAAAGGACCTGCAGCCACGGCCTCCCGGTACATTGCGCCGGCCCACTCGAGCAGCAGAAAGAGTGCAGGGCTCCTCTGCCTGAAGCAGCAGGAGGCAGGGTATCTGCGCCGCGTCGCCGGTACACTGTGTCCGAGGTACCAGAGGTAGATCCATCCCCCTGGGGCAGACTGGACCAGTGAGGTAACCCTCTCCCCGCCACTGACCGTCCTCAACGGCAGTGAGGTCAGGTACCCACCGGTGCAGCGACGAGGTTTCTCTGCGGGTACGTACCGGTTCTATGTCCGCGTCGTCTTCACCACCAGGCCACTCACCTTAGCTCACCGGAAGACGACAAATCCATCCCCGGCTCCATCTTTGCTAGTAGCTTGCCTTTTGCTTTTCTCCTGTTCTCTGCACTTGCGGTTGTCTCTGCTGCTGGGATCCTCCTGGACGACCACGTCGAGCAGGGTGTCTATTTGACCTTCAAGGGTGCAGCCTATCCGTCCGTCCATCAAGCCGCCCACCCACGCGTAAGTTGATGGATGTATTCGGGGCCCCCTTGCTGCCATGTTGCGTCCGTTCTCTTGCGGTTCACCTCGCAAGCTTTTAGTTCCACGTCGGGAAGCTTCCTCCAGACGCAGCTTTGGGGGAACCCCCCCTGGTCTGCTTGATGCCGTCCTGTCATTCTGCCGTTGTTCCTAGCGCATATTCTTGCTACTCACAATTCGGTTCAAAACGCTGCTGTCGCATCAGGTTACTGTAAGAGACTCTGGGTTAGTCAGATGCGTCCCTGATTAGCCTCGTCTTCCTCGCGACTCATCCAGATTCAGCTCAGCTGAGCTCAGCTCGACTAAGCACAGCATTCTTCGTAGGCCATGCTGTAGCCAATAATAATAACAAGAATAAAAGGCTGGCCATTGTTCGCCGTTGCCTGCTTCGGAGGAGGAGGAGGAAGATTGGAGGCGGGAAAGAAAGCAAGGAACAAACAAAGTCTTGATGCTTTTACAGCTCTGTTGCTGTCATCATCCCTTTGTACCGGTCAGCTTGTCAAGTCGTTTGCCAAACTTACCACACACCCTCATTTCCTTCCCGTCTCCTCTACCATCCTTTTTCCCTTCTTGTATTGCTTCTTTCTTGCAGGGCTCTCCCGTCTTCGCATTCCGGTGAGGGTTGCACGTTCCGTCTGACTCTCGCAACTGGGACGGGTTAACGGGCTCTGGCTGCGGACCAAGCCGAAGGAACAACGCGAATGAAGGGCTGTCCATCGTATGCAGCCCAACCATGCCCAGGAGTCCTCAGGCTGAGAACAACCTTGTGTGTCGTCTTCCCTGCGATGGCTTCACCGGGCTGGTCTGGCCGGGCCCAGCCTGACAGCGCCGAAATGCAACTGTCGAAGTAGTGCACTGTCCAGCCCAAGATAGTGCCAGGAGAGCAGAGCACATCCATTACCTCGTACATTCCATCCCTTCGCTCCTCGCGCTGCTCTGGCGGGCGCCGGCTTGGAGGACCCGGTTGTGTCATGCCTCTCCCTGCCGTGCTCCTCACCTTGGAGGGGGAACGGTGACAGCGATCCGTTGTTCATCGTCATGCCTTTTTTCCGCCACCAAACCTGTTCCCCGTGGGTGGGCATCTGGCCTTCCGCATGGCTCATCCTGGCTGCTCGTTTTGCCTCCTTTTTCTCTTTTCGCTTGCGGCTCCTAGTCCAATTCTCTGCTGCCTTCACCATCCAGGACTGCTTATCAAAAAGAACCCTCCCGAAAATGTTTTCTCAATCCGGGTTCATTCCGTCGGCTGATAAAAAAATTAATGAGAAAGGGGGGAAGGACCTGCAATTGCTTTCTCGGCGGGACGGCCACTGGACCGAACACGAGGGCGGGCCGCGGAAATGGCCTCTGTTGTCTGAGCCTTCCTACTTGCATCGGTGGACAGAACGGCTCGAAAAACGACAAATCTGGAGTTGTTCGGTCAATGAGCAGCCCATGGCATGCACCGCAACTGCCCTTCTCCGTCACTGCTGAAGCTCGTGTGCGACCATCCGTCGTGCTGCACGCATTTGATAACCCGTTCCCGTGCTGGGTCGATGCCTGCAACACCATCTCCTGTTTGGTCCACGTTTGGCTCCCTCCTCCATGTTATCTTTACCTGGGACACCCCGCCACCACCGTCGCTCGTTCCCATACGGGCTCAGTCGGGCCTCGTTGCCTGCTCAGCGTTATTTGGTTTGCAGGAACCAGTTGCTCGGTCCTGTCAGAGGCACACAGAACGAACCTCATTCCACGGAATGAGAAAAGGACTTTCATATACTTGCGAACGGAAGGACAGCCGATGGCAGGGCGGGATGTCTGTACGGTGCTGTGAGGTGTTGGGACAGCAGGTTTCAGAAAATTTAACCCTGTGTCGTCATCGTCGCAACACACACAAAGTCAACATGTCTCGATGAAAAGAAATGGTTGACGGCCGCTCCAGCTCGTCCTCGAGTGTTTCCAAAGCAGCCGCGGAAGGAAGGATAACTTTCGGTCAGCACACGGGCGACATGGGATTCGCTAATGTTTCTCAGACGGCACGCAGCTGTGCACCAACATAGTAACGGATGGCAACTGGCATGCGCCCATGATCCATGGAGCCAAGACATTCACCAACCTGGCGACGACTCATTGAGCTTATGGAATGCTGGCCTTGACTTGTCGAGCCAGACCGGCGGCGCTCTGTTTCTTCTGACTGACTGAAAAACGGGCGTCTCAGTACCCAGGCCGACTGTCTGGATGTCATTGAAGGGCGAAAACGAGTTTGGTGACATGTCGATTCACGACTTTACGGCAGTTCTCAGACCGGACAAATTGCCTACCTACTGTAGGCGGGATGACGTCGCCCTAGATGGAACGTCAACAAGCGCAACGGCTCGTCTACTCGCGCACCGCGGTATGGATAGCCCGAGACTATCGAGCGGATCATCTAAACTCGTTACACTCGGCTTGTCTGGTATGCAAAACCTGGTTGGTGATTTCGGTCGCCAGCGTTTATCGCCTATTGAGAAACGGAACGACTTTCAAGGATGTGGGAATTTGAAATGGGATGAACAAGGGCATTGTGGCGATGATCATGACGACAGAAAATGGTCACCTCCTGGATTCTCTCGCCTGGGGCAAAACAAGAACGTAGAATATCCTCATCGTCGAACTGATCGTCCTGCTGGCCCCGATGGGTAATAAGGCGACCTTCCGTGTCTGTCAACTCCGAGCAGGAGGTGAGCATCGCACCAGAAGGATTCGCGGCGGCGGATTCCACACTAGCCTTTCCCACCGTGAGACCCCTCAGGCGAAGATCAGTCCGCGGTAAGACTGTTTCATCTAGGAAAGATCGCTGCGGCTTCTGTTCTCAATACGGCATGTAACAGACTGGACTAGCCGACGAGCAACCAAACGCTGGCCGCTGGCCCGAAAGAGACAAGCGGGTGGGCTTGAGTGCTTGCATGAAGCCGATCGATCCCGGCCGCTCGCCTGAGTTGCAGCATAAGGAATTTATGTGGCACACCATTCTCGAAATTTGCAGAGGCATTGATTCCGTTGAGAATCGATTTTTCCGACTACAGGCAAACGATCCAAATTTGCTCCAGATATCTGTACAGATAACGTGTGTCTGCTTCCACATCGCTTGGCTACTCATCACTGTGTGATGTGGTCGGCTCTGATGGGACAGTTACCGCGGTGGGTAAAGCAGTCGATGGCACTGTTTTGTAGCTTCCACTCGTGGTCCCAAGGTCGTCCGGCAGAGCCCTAGTATGGTGCGTAGTGTGTGTAGTGTGTTTTTTCACTTTGTGACGACGTACTGAAAACCGTTTCCCATCTGATCTGAAATTCGTGGCGGTTGGCTTGCAAATCAACGATTGCCCTGCCACCGAAATTTGTTTCGGGAGGAAGGGTAGGGTAGGCAGGGTCTCCAGCGCCACACTCTCGCTTGCCGAGGGAATCGTTTGGCTGATGCCATTAGTGGTGGTCGGCGTAATCATGTTGGAGACTTTATTTGGCTCGTCAATGTCGGCCGTCTGCTGGCAGCCAGACATTGACTACTGGCGCAACCCAATCGTTGAAGGCCAGGTTTGACAGTGAGTCAATGAACGGCAATCGCAAACAACTCCGTCTTCTTCCCCTAAGGAAAATACAATGCGGTCATTTTTGTTGCCTCGTTTCGGTAGCCATCTCGCGTAACAGCGCAGCGTCCGTTGCTCCAGTTAGGCGGGTGAGACAACTTTCTCATCAACCAAGCTAGAACCTTGCAGATGAAATTCCGCTTTCCTCTGAAGCCGTATCTGAGGCCAAGGCTTCCCCTACCTGATGGCGGATTCAGGGACCTTTGTTCACCACTTGGGCTCGATGACAGGGGCCATGAGCACTGTTCTTCCAGTGAACCTTCACTTCATCGAAGTTTTCCAGAAGTTGTGGGAGCGTGGAAGTCCTGCGACGGGTTTCCCCGGGGAACCACTGGGCTAAACCCTTCGTTGAGGATGCGTGCCCTGGCTTGGTGTGCACTTCAACTTCGGAAGCCCACCTGCTCCTCACTGGCGTGGTACTTGATACCGTGCGCTTACTCTCCCCAAGGCGGAGCAATCGTACTGTACATGCTAGGGATCTCGTGGCCTATTAGCCCGGCCTCTTGTTCCCCCTAATACAGGGTTCCGAAGGCCGGCTCTTTTGCACCATCACGCCTTCTCGATGGCTTTGAGGACAGGTATCCGGGCATATGGTTTTTAGAGACGGTGGGAGACTGCAGCAAGGAGCAAAGGTCGTTCTGCCAGGTGGGTTAGGCCGTGATCAATGGGCGTTTGAGAGGAAGCAGGCTCGGCATCGTTCAATCACTCCAACTTTCTGACGCCGATTGAAGTATAGCAACGCAAGCTCGAGATGATACGTCGTCAGCGTCCGCATCATACCTCGGGACTGAAGAAAGACACTGCAGCCGGTGCGCTGTAAGCTGGTGTGGCGTGTATTGGGCCGCCGGATGTGGATGGATGTGCAAGTTGCGGCAGTACGATGTCATGGCACACGTGTCCAGACGAGGAAGGGTACGTACTGTTTACCCCGTTGCTCCCGTGCCGCCGCCTAGGGCAAGGTAATCAAAACTGTTCGTACCGCCGTTCCTGCATTAGCCCATTCACCTGCTTGGGTCTACTGGGGAAATATGCGATGAAACAGGGGTAAAATTGTGACCCTCCTCGGCTGGATACCGAGGAGCCGGTCGTGCTCCAAGAAGCAGGAGCTCGTGCTTCCGCCCCTTTTCGGTAGGCCACTTGCTATTCGGTGGCTGCCGTTGGCCTCCAGCAGTTGTTGTCCCTGGCAAAGTCTCGATGCCTCTTGAATGGCGGGCAGCGAGAAACGCCTTACCATTCCATGCCCATGTGCTGGTGACGTCTAAAGGCCCCTCTGTTCTCGAGTCTTTATACGCCGTTACATCCGGGCACCATCATGTGACTTCCCCAGCGGACGTGCTATACGACCGGTCGAATGGTACCCCGAGGTCTGATGAGGTTGCACTCTGCCACAGCCCAACCCAACCCAACGGTCAAGACCTCCAAAAGCTTCGGCTAGCTCCACCAGGCCATGCGCATCCGCCCATAATCCCACATGCTGGGCTGACGGATGAAGCCGTTGTCTTTCTTGTGTCCACCCTACGTGGCCTGCGGCCCCCCGACTGGCAACAAACGCTCGACGCAAAGTTGTCCAACCCAAAGTGAAGTCCGACATTGGGGACCTTGCAGACAAGACGTTCGTTGCCAGGAGCTTGGGACCAACGGGAAGGTCAGGCAAACGGCCCTTTGATGACCCTAGACATGCTGGTAACTCAACAGGGATTGCAGGTAGATATTGGGCCAGGACTTGTTGTAGGTGGAGCCAGGTTCGGTCGGTGAAGACCTTTCTTCCATGAAGGCTTACCCGGAGCGGGTCTCGACCACTTGTTCATCGGGCGGATCTACCTTCATCGGATTCGGCGCCGGGTACTATGCACTGTACTTTGTCTGCCAGGGTGAGCTGTCGGTGAGTACTGCTGTTGCTCTTAGAACCACTCTCGATTTCCAGAGACCTGGAGCTATCGGGATATTCCAGTGTCCCCAGTCCTTTTCAGGGGAAAGGGAGCGCCCGTATCAAACGGCCGGTGAGAGCTCATGTCATTAAACCAACGTTGCAGAGACACCGAGACCACAGTGGAGAACGGTTACGATTTGACGTGAACCCGGATTGATAAGGCCTGAACCCTATAATTTCCATCAGTGCTTTCCTGGTGA
This sequence comes from Colletotrichum coccodes, assembly GCA_020466075.1. Taxonomy (NCBI): domain Eukaryota; kingdom Fungi; phylum Ascomycota; class Sordariomycetes; order Glomerellales; family Glomerellaceae; genus Colletotrichum; species Colletotrichum coccodes. The sequence goes on from JAIMZG010001640.1 coordinate 9,712, forward strand.
GTATCAGATCGCATTGCACTTCAGGCAATTCGTAGGGATTGAGTCGCAACTGCCTAGAAGAGTATGGCTCGTCAGAGATGCGATGGTCACAAAAGTGGCCGAGGAAGTCTCAAACCCGCCCTGCCACAGCCGTTAGGTCGAGCGAGTCTGTCTCTCATTTGCAATCAGCAATGTTCAATGCGTTGGGAAGGTTCTTTGGAGATGCGTGTCCGCGTCTCAAACAGGAGTCATGAATACGTTCATGACTTGAGATTGAAGCGAGCCCTAGAAGCATTCCAGAAGCTTTCGGTTTGAACAGTTGGAATGAGTTCGAAGCGACAGGTCATGACTCAGCCCTGTCGTTTGAGCTCGATGCGCAAGTAGATGTCCGTATCCGAAGCTAGTGTGGTTGAGCGAATTGAGTGGCATTGGCTGCACAGACCACGCGGCATTCATTTTGGAAGCCTCGAACCGGCTGATTGCGACTGGCCGAAGGTGATGAGGATGTTCGGGGACAAACTCTATGGCGAGTCAGGGAGGGCACCTACATGCTAGTACGGTATGTAGTGAGCCAACGTTTCCTCGCGTGGCCTGTTCGGCCAACACTGTTGGGAAACCTTTGCATCAGAGACGATAGGTTCGGCATGTGTTTGCGAGTGCGTGGCTCGGCACACTGGGGTATGGGTGCTAGATACATTCATCATCCATGATGCGACGACGACCATCTGTAATAGCCCACAAGTGCAAATCCCACCCACACGGCAGGCCCATCTTCGTCTGGAATTTCGAAGCCAGACAAGCAGCCATTATGCTATTTGCATGCTGCAACTGCTTTGCCAAGTGGGTTGCTGGTGCTGTGATAGGTCACCAGAGATGCTGTGGAAAGCTTTTCGGGGGTGAGATGGGACGAAGGGATGGATATTGACCTCGTGGCACCGGGGAAGGGCTTCCGCTCGCTATGTGCGGGACTCTACCGTTGAGAGATCCATAATGTGCGGTGCGGTGCAGTGCCATGTGCTGTGCAAGCGGCAATTGTAACCATGACCGTGTGGTGACCGTGTTGCGGCGGTGATTGTCGTGTTGGACATCTGTGACCCTGGCTGAAGGGTAGGCAATTTTAAAAATTTTCTCGCCTTTTCTATGACAATGTCCCGCCCGGGACTGCTCAAGCTCAGACGGGACGTGGACTCAAGTGTCTCGGTTTCATAGTGGAGCCCGGCCTTCGTTTGCGTCGCCCCCAGTCCGGAGTGTCTTCGCTTGTTCTTCTGGAAAATAGGATCTGCGGTGTCACCCTATCCGAGGCGAAAAGACCATGTTTGCGGGGCCAAGGAAAGGGTTCTTCTGTTTGGGACAGATTGTCGCGGCGACGTCTGCATGCGTCCGGGGGAGAGGAGGCTTTCTTCTTTTGAGAGAAGGGGTAAGGGGAGATGGATTTCTGTGGATTTCCATGTTGGCGGGGAAGAGTGAAGTATGTGAGTGAGGTGAAGACAAGAAAAGGGGAAAGGGGGCGACAAACATAGAAAAACAAAGAAGACATGGCGATGTTCGATGGGTGAGGGGCTGCGATGCTGGTGCTGGGTGCCAGCCTGAGGCAACACGATGGCCCTCCTCATCGACTCTCATAAGATACGTCAGTCAAGAAGGAATGTTCATTGCACTACCCTACCTAACTACCTGCCTTTCAGTTTGGTACTGTATGTAACAACCTTGTCTCGCATCAAGACGAAGCGGAAGAAGCGGAAGAATCGGAAGGCACTATGTAACTGTTGTGGCCGGGCCGTGACTACCTGCAGTCGGTTTTGGACTCGGCTGAACCGAGAATGGGAAGGAACTTGCCGTACTTTCTTTCCCGGCCAAGGTCAACCATTTCCATCTTCGCCTCACCGAATTAAGGAGTGGCTGCCGTCGTCATGCCCCGCATATTGGGCAGCGTCGTCACCGAGGTGAGCCCGTTCGTGGAATAAATGCAGAACTCGTCCTTGAGCAACAACGGACAGACCGGTAACGATACTTGTGTTTATTTCTTCTTGTTCCACTAATTGCCTTCTCTGGATTTTCCACGTCCGCCGGGATGAAAGTAAGAAAAGAGCTTATCGTCATGTCCTCGGCTGTTAGTCCACAAGTGTGTTAGTCGGCTGGCTCACGCTGGATGTCCCTGTGGTTGGTGAGAGTGGGTTCCACCTCGGTGAGCTCCGTCATCCATATGATACGTCAGTCACGGCGCGATAAGAGCTTCCAGGTTGCGTAGCCGACCTTAATTTGCCTACACCGTGACTCGTCCAGAAAACTCCAGACTGGTAGCCATCGTCGATGCAGTTTGCCTGGTCTTCATTGCAAAAAACTATGGAATATTCGCCCCAATGGCCTTCACCACGACACCAGTATCGTCAGGGTGACACTAGTAATTTGTAGAACCTGTGTGCGGAACAAGAAGGCAGCCAATTCCATGGCAATGCGTCGGGGTCTTGAGGGCGAGAAAGGCTGGTTCTCTACATGCATTGTATGTAAAGAGAAATCCGGTAATTGGTCGCTCATCGTGACATTCGAGAGCTGAGCAGGACCACTGAGCCGCTCAGCAAGTCACTCAGCCTCCAGGGTTGAATATGGCAATTCTGTATACCTTGGCTATGGCTTAATTATATTAAAGGTTCTTCGGAATCGGGCACCGTCGCCAAGGATGATTTGCTGGCTTCTCGACTATCATGATTGCTATGCCATCATGCTTTCTTGTTCTATCCTCATATCACATAACAGACGAGTGTTCGAGCGTAACATAGCCAGTTTATAAAACGGAAACTCTAGTCGCTTGGGTGCCTCAGTTTCCCATGGACTCTAAGCTCGTACAATGGGAATCATCCGGGTTGGCTCCCTCGGCCGTTGAGATGCTGACAGTTTCATACATATGAGCATACCTCTCATTCGTATGAGAAGGTGTACCGCTTAAACGGAGACCCATACGCCAGTTCTCTTTCCGCAGATAATTATAATTTCACAGTTGATTTATGCTTCCGTATTCTCAAACATCCTGATCAAGGTCGACTTTGGAAACTTTCAACAACGATACTGTCAAGCATTCAGCAACGGGGTATCAAACATAGAATGGCTGGCAGGTTATGAATTTTGCCGCAACAGAGCAAAGTTTAATAGGACGTATTTCGCGTTTCTAATGTGAATCGTCCTTGTGTCCGGTTCCTTGAACGCATAATTTGCAACCCTGGTGTGAGCGAGGATAATGATGGGAGGCGGAAGGCTTTATGTGCTCTTCCTGACCCCAGAGAGGAAGAAGAGATCACCTGTCCTCACGACACTAGAGGCAGGAACACTTGGCACTTCACAACTCCGTATCATGGAAACGAGTACCAGCCTCGACAAACCTCGACTTCGGCTGCATTGAGATGATCATTCAATGCATCGCCATCATCCAATTTACACAATCAATCACGCACAGCATTCGCCAAGAAAGGTATTTGCAACATATAGCCAGCAACTTCCAAAGGGTCGCCGAGATTAAGCAAGCTTACCGCGCCGATATCCTTTGGTTCCTCAAAGTTGTCAGCCGCAACCTCTAGCTTTACCACCGCTTCGGCCATCTTCAGGTTAGTTCAATAGCGAACCCTAAGGTTGTATGACAGTCCGATTCGTTAATATAAAAAGGAGGTACTTCAGCTTCGTCCTACGCGCCACCGAGGCTTGGTCCCCAACCCTCCGCCAGTCTGAGGTTAGTGCCACTGAACAGCTCTCTCATCTTACCAGGATCGAGCTTGATCATACAAAGAAATTAGCCCATACTTGTGTCAGGACTAGATTTGGCGAGCGCCAACTTGACGCCCAATCACCCTTCCGTACCACGAAGAAGCAGCTTCGCCAGGATGTCAGGGCCTGGTACAAACACTGGAGGGCCGCTCTCACAACGCTGCCGATTTCGACCGCTGCCTCACGTTCCCGCCGACCTCCTTTGTTATTACTGTGCGCGAATTCCAGGACCTGTCTCCTTTCGTCGCACGAGTGACGCAATCACCATCTCAAGCGCATTCTTCGTTGAGATATATGCTACCAGTGTGCAGTGGGATCTACTTCATCAGGAAGCTCAGGAATTACACCCTTTCCACGAGGTCGAATTCACTTTCGTCACCGACAGCCCCACACAGGTCACCGAGGGAGTGGTGAGTGTCTTTGGAAGCGGTGTGACAGGCCATGAGGCGTAACGCATCATGCCCCTTTCCATGTCGCCAGAGGATGAGCTGGAGAAGAGACTCGAGTGCTCCCTTCCTGGATAAAGGAGTTGTGCAAAGACGGCAGCTTTCTCGCGCGCTACAGGGAGTATTCATAAAGCTTGACCAAGTGTCTTCGAATGAGCCAACGACTCTTCCGAAGAGCCCGACGTCCGATCCAGACAAAGTCTAGGCCATTAAGAAGACATCTGAGCGACTCAGCGACCTCTCGGCGGCCGCGATGTATGTCAGGTTATTTGTTGCAGATGAAACCAGGGAGAAGAAAGCATGCGAAAGGACGACAGTGTGAACATGACTGCTGGCAAATTCGGGTTAAGTCCGAATCACGCAAATGGCGTAAAGCGTTGTTAGCCTCATCGTGCCATGACGAGTGCGCGGCTGAATTACCAACATTGCTCACCACTGATAGACCGAACGAATATCACGGGCAGACGTGTGCTTACAACTTAGCAACCAGCATCGGGACTTTGAGACAAACATGCTCAACGTAAAACCTCAGCGTTCATGACAACGTTCTGATGTAGCGGTCACCCATGCCACCTGTTACCCCCGTTATGCTGTCTAGAACAAGCAGTTTGCCAGGCCCCAGAAGGTTGAACTATTACCGACTGGTAGGGCAGGCATGCTTGCCCAGGATGGTGCCAACGATGCGTACCAATCAGCATTCTTCCCGCAACGAGCTCTGTTTAGCGTCATTGACAGCCAAGTTGGATCCCATCATACTACCAACAATGGCCACCCGCCTGCACAGTCTCGTGTAAGTTGGGGACCCCGAGATGTAAAATTTCAACCCTCTTTGAAGCAAAGTTTGTTGGGAGCGGAATGAGCTTGAGTTTCCGCACGAACGATGCTGTAAGCTGTGGTTCCCTGTTGCAACATCTGATGATGATATGCTGGTGCAGCAGCAGATGCAACATCGGCCACAAAAAAGCTTGACTCGAGAACAGAGGTGGAATATCCGGTGGCGCAGAGCGGGGAAACAGGGAAACATCTGGGGAAGTTGCACTAAAACCCCGCACCATTCAGCGAATTTCCCCGGCAAACATCAACACCACCAACACCGCCGCGCACTGCGGCACCAGCATCCAACATGCCTCCCACATCTAACGGCACGAGCCCCCCTGCAAGTGCTTGCATAGTGTCCTTGAGCTTTGGAGACATCGGGACATCGGGAAAAAGCAGACGCGCACCAATCAGAGGCTTCTCCTGACGACATCCAGTGTGTTTTCCCTCCTTCCCCACAGCTCCCACCCCGGCATCTCCCCCCCTTCAACGTCGTCATCGCGCCAAGTCCGGCCCCAACCCCAGACTTTGTCATTAACGTCCACTGCTCTTCTCCTGCTGTTGGGTCTCATCTCGTCCCATTCCGTCCTTAGAGGAACTTTTGGTCATTGTCCTGCCGTGCGTTCCTGGAAGTCAACCAACCACACACCAATTGACCCCGCTCGTCCCGTTGGAGAGGGTATCATCAGGCCTCTATCGACATCACCGCTCGCCGGACTCGCACTGCTGTTGCTCCGGAGCTGGCTCCCTGCACCGCACTCGCTCACCCGAAGTCCGATTCCCTCGGTCGAGCTTGTTTTGTTCGTCTTCTGCCTGGGGCAGCACGGGCGAGCGTAAGGATTCCACCACATGTTCGTGTAGACGCTCCAGTAACATCATGCCGTCGCATCCACTCTGTTAATCGTCCCTGCTACCGCTCCTTTCTGCCTATAGCCTTCCTTCTCGACGTTACCTTACCCCAACCCGCCGAGTGGAGCTGGTTCTCGGTACCCTGCGCTCCTTCCTGTGCTGCATACCGTCGTTTGGTCTGATGGTCACAGTCGTCCCATTCTTGTTGTCATGTACAAGTCCCTCCGTCCCTCCCGCATGAGGGGAGGAGTACCTTTGGGATATAAGCTCCCGCTTCACCCCATCTTCCCCTCACACAGGTGCTGCTGTCCGTCCTCCCGTCATCGCCGTCTGTCTTGGCCCACTGTGCTTTGCGCCTCAGTCCTTTGTTACCTTGTCTGGTCCACCAACCTCACGATGCGCTTCTCACTACTCCCCGCCGCTGTCGGGGCTCTACTCCTCCCGGCCTCCATGGCCCAGTTCGTTGGCGGACCTAGCGGCAACACCACCGCCCCCACCGCGAGCCCTGATAAGGACGGCAAATACTGGATCTCCAGCAAATACATCAAGGCCGGCTTCATTCCTTACGGCGCCTCCATCTCGGACCTGGTTATCGAAGACCAGTACGGCATCCCTCGTGACATCGTCGCCGGCTTCGATAACGCCAGCTACTACAGCACTGACCGCCAGCACCCTCACTTCGGTGGTGTCCCCGGCCGTTACGCAAACCGCATCAAGAACGGCACTTTCGAGATTGACGGCGAGACCTTCAAGGTCGACCTCAACGACAACAACGGCCTCAACACGCTTCACGGTGGTTCTGACGGCTGGGACTACCGCAACTTCACTGTTGTCTCTCACACCAACAACAGCATCACTTTCTCTTTCACGGACCCCGACGGAAAGGAGGGTTTCCCCGGCGAGGTGGTGGCGCTCGTCACATACACTATCATTGACTGGAACTGGGAGATCAAGATGATTGCCACCGCCACCACTAAGAAACACCAATTATGCTCAGCAGTCACACCTACTGGAACCTCGACGCTTCGCCAATAACGAGACCAGCACGGCTCTCAATCACACTCTGCATATGCCCTATAATGGCCAGCGGGTGGCCGTCGACAACATCCTGATTCCCACCGGCGAGATCCTCCCCAACCCAAAGGGCTCCGTGAACGACTTCTGGAGTGCTCCCAAGCAGATTGGAGCAGACTTCTCCAAGCCCGAGCTCGAGAACAACTGCGGCCTGAACTGCACTGGCTATGGTGGGCTCCTTCAATGGTCCATGAAAAGTAGAGAAGCTAACTATGGCAGACAACTGCTGGATTGTGAACCGCAACGATCTGGGCTCCTACAATTGGCGCACTGAGGGATACGTCGCCCGCCTGCAGTCAGCCTGGTCCGGTATCCAGGTGGACGTCTACTCCGACCAGGACGCCTTCCAGATGTACAGCTGCAGCCAGCAGAATGGCTCCGTGGCCCTTAAGAAGTCCCAGGGCCTGTTCGACAACGCCGACTACCCCCGAATCATCCCCAAGTATGGCTGTGTCGTCCTCGAGGTCCAGGATTGGATCGACGGCATCAACAACCCTGCCTGGGGCCGAGGCAAGAAGCAGATCTTCGAGCCCGGCGGTGATCCTTACATCCTCCAGGCCAGCTACCGCTTTAGCGTCAACTCCACTTCTTCTAATGCGTAAGGCGGTTGTGAATGTTGGCGGGGTGGTGAGGTACAAAAAAACGAACAAACGGAGAAGAGAAATTCAGTCCAATCCAGCGTATTAATGATACCAATAAGGGAGGATTTACAATGAGAGACAGGTCACCCGTCAAACTTAATAGATGTTTCTTAATACTTATGAGTCGATGCACTCCTTTGAGCTGATTTGTCAAGTTCCCCCGTATCGATGAAAGATTTACCATGAAACCGCCACATTTCTCACCTTCGCACTATGGCCCATCCATTCGACATGGTCATTCATTGAGTCGTTGCCGGCTTAAAGAATATCCCAGGCAGCCGGAAGAGCGAGCAGATGCTTTACAAGCCAGCGACAGAGGAGAGATTTCGGACTTCCTCTTGGCTAAGAGACTGCTTCTCAGAAATGTGCGAAAAACCACGATGGATACCAACTGTTGGGCACCAAACCCCTCTTAATAACACTCATCGCCTCCGTACCGCCCATCTAGCTTCCCCTCGCCCTCCATTCTTTCCAATGCCTCCTTCACCCTCACGACCATGGCCTTGCCGTATTCCGGGCCCAGCGGCGGCGCCCGCTTACTCGAATCCCGCCTTAGCCAGGGCACCTTCCTAGCGTCCGCGGCATCCGCCTCGGCGACGGCCTTTCGGAAGACCTCGGTCGCGGCCTCTCCGAACGCGCCGCCGAGGATCACGGCGCGCGGGGCGATGGTGTAGTTGCCGCTGCCGATGGTGCTGGTCTCCGGGTGTGACGGCGGGGGGAGGGACGCGAGAAGGGCTGGGAGGATTAAGGCGCCCGCGGGTGGCGTCGTGATGAAGTGGACGACTTGAAGGGGGTGTTAGTTGGCCGGCCCTGGTTATACGATGAAACCCGGGACATCCGTTGGGTACGGAGGGATGGTGCGGCGTACCTTCGTATTCCGGCTTCAGACCTGCGATGACGCCCCGGCCGATCTGCTCCGTCTTACCGCACAAAACGACGGGGATTGCGCGTGAGGATGGCTTGGGAGGCTCGTCTTCCGCTTTGGGTTTGCTGTCGAGCATTTCGCGAAGAGAAGAACGAGGTCGATCGTTTTGGTTTTGGCCGTCTTGCTTCAGGGCGTCTTGTGTCCCGTTGGGAGACTAGAGCTGCATATTTTTCAAGTGTAAGCTATGCTGAGGGATATCGATGTGTGTCTGGTAATTTCAATCTCTTCCATGTAGATGCAACTTGTGGCACCTCGAGCGAGTTGTCCTCAAGTTTGTTGTTGTCTCACGTCAGATTTTGGTATTCAGTGTCTGGCAACCCCCTCGATTCGTCAAGCCGAAGCCGGGCTAGTTGAGACCAACGTCATTCTGCAAATCTCCCGTGGGAACCTCACATGGGTGGAAAACAACATCTGCGCATTTAAGTTCCACTACAAGCGCGATGAAGAAGCAGCTAGACGAAACGTTCCGCCCATGTCATTAATTGCTATGGAAAGAAATCGCTGTCCGGGGGCGCTTTTTGTTGTATATACTAGGTCTGTTCACTTCATACTTGGAAACTATCCGGTACCCTTCGACATTAGAAATGTTATTCCCCACGAAACACCCGAAGACTGCGCGACTCTAGACGAGCAAATTAGTTGGCTAGCCCGTTTTGGGCGAGGAAGTCCTGGATCTTGCCAGTCACTTCCACGTGGGAGTAGCTCTGCGTTTGCCAGGGTCAGCATTCGTACATAGAAATGATGGAAGATGTCGACCCACTAGCGCCAGTCCATGGCCCGCGTCAGGGACAATGTAGGCCTCAAAAGGGCTCGCGTTCTTGATAAACTGGGCGGACGCCGCCGGGATCGAGGGCAAGTCGGGGTTGCCAGTGGCGAGGCAGTCGCCTCCGCAGAAGGGAAGGTCTCGCTCTACAAGGGCAAGCCTTCCGTCAGTCACAGATTACACGAATGGTGACGCTTCTCAACCTACCGCCCGTAATAACGAGAACAGGCTTTGCAATGCCGTTGGCTGACCCAGCCTCGCCTCCAATAGTGAACAACTCTCCGACAGTCACCGGCTCCCTACTCTCGTACGCCGCCGTCAAGATGGCGGGATCAAAGTTGCCCGGCGCGAAGAAGCTGACGTGAACGCCGCCCTCGGACGAAGGCGCCATGTACCCGTTCGGGTAATTGCTCAGCGCGGAAATGTCGTTGGTCTGGACAAAGGCGCTTCCCAGCAGGAAACCTTCGAAAAACGTCGAGTTCGGCGCGAACCCCGTCAAGATAACCCCGTCCGAGATGTCTGGGTGCATGGCAGTCAGCGCGTACGAGTGCACCGACCCGAACGAGTGCCCGACGTGGACGATCTTGTCAAAGGTACACCCAAGCCCGGGCACGGTGCCGGCGCGGAGCTTGTCAGTTAATGCCTTGAGTGCGGCGAGCTCGAGCCAGCCCTGAATCTCGTTGATGGGATCGCCGTGCGAGGACTGGGCGATGCCGAGGCGGTCCCAGGAGAAGGTTGAGTAGCCGTAGTCGTCGACGACGGGGGCGACGTAGCTGTAGTTGAAGTTGTTGGCGGGGAAGTCCCAGTAGCTGCGGTCAAAACCGATGCCGTGGGTGAGAATCTGGAGGACCCTGCCGGGGCCGGAGTCTGGTTGGCAGTATGTTGATGCGAGCTGGTAGGTGCCTCCGACGTTGGCGTACTAAAGTGGGAGAGCTGCATTAGTTCTGGTGACTTTGGTTCTAGTGTATTGCGTATGATGCCTTACGCCTGTGAGGTAGTTTGCTGTGAAGTTGCTTGACTGTTTTGAGAGGCCGATCAGGATGTTTGTGATGTCAATGTTCGTTTGAGGGGTCGAGATGTTGAAAACGCCATTCCGGGCTGTGATTGAGACCTCGACTGTGAGGTCCCGACACACGCGTGCGGCGGCCAGAGCTGCGAAAGCGACCGGCAGTGTTACTGAGACTAGATTTACCATTGTGTGCTCTTTCCAGGTGTGTTATGTACTTCTTGGTTGCATGTACTGGAGAGAAGGCACCTGAACAAGCGAGATCGGCTGTGTTACGGAGGGACTGCTTTAGACGTTCGGCTCAGGGAATGAGAGGCCGGTCTTGGATACTTATATACACAACGGTTCCAGAAGACACTGCCTTCTCGATTTTCTGTATAGAAATCTACCATGATACGACTGGGGAACGATTACTCGCCCGCACGAAAGACCAACCAGATACCAATCATCGTTGCCCACTTATGCGAGAGTGATGTCAGCAAGCAACTGAGATTGTTCATCGTCACATTAGTGCCCTTTAAACAAGATTGCACTCAGAGCAACATGACTGCCGAGCACGTCTGCCGAAGCCAGTAAAAGACCCTTACTCATCCTCGGTTCTGCTGCTCTAGACTCCGGTTAGTGGGCTAGGGATGTTTCTGTGGAATGGACCACACCTCCCTAGGCCTTGTTGAAAGTGAGATTGTGGAATATCCGGACGTCGCCTTGCGTGAGAATCTGCATTTCTCAGAGCGGAGGTACGATCCGCAGTCGCGTCTGGCTCGCCGCTAGACCTCTAGCATTGTCAAGATGATGGAATGTTGCTCGACCAGCATGCTCCAGGAATCCAATCTCTGACCCGCTGGCGGCACGATTAACGATGCTATAGATACGTACTAATTGAGTTGGAACCGTGCAATTAAACTGTTCATGCATGGGATGAGAGACGAAAAGGAAGCGAGCTCGGTTCTTATTGTCACAGCGGTGGCCTTAAACCTAACGCTGTCGATGTCAAGAGACTGCGATTCACAAGATCCTGATCTGCCGTGCTCCACAAAGCATACATAGAGGTCGACCAGTGGGATATGCGCAAAAGAACCTCTGCAGAAGGCTCAGTCATCACTCCCCAGGTTGCCCGGAGGAACTCCGCCACGTGGCGGTGGAACTCCAATTGTCTGTCGACAATTGTTCTGACAGAAGATCATCGACATGTAGTAGTACTTCGTGTCGTTGCGGTACTCCGACCCATCACGAGGTATCCCAAGAATCAAAGACGGAATCGTGTTGCACTATCTCACCCAAGCAAACCCGCAGTTGCTGACGGCACGGGGATGATACCGAGGACCCGGAAGATAGGGCAGTAGAGGCATTGACAAATGCTGATAGTGTCGATCTTGCAACCGTCAATTCCGGATATGCTTAAGCAGCAACGGTCCACGGGGAGCTGGCATTCTTAATGACAGTGTTACTGGTGGAAATGAGACAGCGAGGACGAGTCATCACCCGGACGTTACGATGTCGAAGAATGTCACTAGCCCACAAGACTTCAAACGCATTTTCTTTAATTCACATTCCTGACAAATTTTACGGGCTCGTGGCTGTAACCGATCCAACGGACGGCATGAATGCAAATCTGTAATCGGGACCGCCGTTTACGGATATGTCGCCGAATGAGAATTGGGCGGACGGTAATACCAATATGTGCCGTCGGGGCTGCTTACTAACAACACAAATCAATGCGATCACCGAACGCCGCATCGCCGAGTGCCGCGGCCGGCTTGTGAATACATGGTATGACTGCAGGTGACGCTTGAGTATTTGACGATATTCAGTAATCTCTTGTTGTTGGATATCAGACCCTTACTGAAGCTCTTGCTGTCTGCCTCCCAGGCGCATTAAAGAAAAGAGTCCTTCCGCCCTGACTCCTCCATGATCTGTAGGCCCTGTGTGTGTCTCTGCGTCCTCGTGGCCCTGCTGGTTGGCATCGCTTTTTTCCCCTTTGAGAGCTACTATGCAGCCGACCGCCCCTCCTGACCATGCTTTCTGCATAACGCCATGCTAAAATGATAAAAATACAACACGGAGGTCGAGTTACTCCTATGAATCCGATGCGTCTCTCTGGCGCTTGCTCAGCGCAGATCGCAGATCGCGTCGAAAAGCACCCAATCCTTACTTCGGGTCCGACGTGTCCAGCTTATCGTAAGCCGCTTGCAGGGCCCGCAACTCAATTTCATCACCCTCCAGGGCGGCCACCCAATCTCGCAGTTGGATGTTCTTGCCCTTCTCTTTGTCTTCTCGCCAGTTGCCGAGTCGTGCTCGTCCCTCGACTGTCAGCGCGTGGTTCGCCGGGGCCGGAGGACCCGAAGCGGCTGCGCTACCCGGCTTTCCGGGCGTACCCAATCTCGGCGTGCTTGCACCACCTGCACCACCCGTCATCCACGAGTATGATTTGCCGCCCTTCTTCTTGCCAAAAAGCGATCCTGTCTTTGGCATGCCGACAAACATGCTGCTTGTGATGTTCTGATTCGCGTGGCTGCTGGCCTCGGCCTTCTTGACAGCATCAAGTTTCTTTTGCTCTTTCTTCGAGATGGACTTCTCAGAGTCTGGCGCTGAACCGCCGGGGGTTCCAGGCGCAACCGAGCCGGCGCGGGATGGCGTTGATCCGGTCTCGGTGGTTCCGTCTTTGCGGGCATTGCGTTTCCGCAGTCTTCTCTCCTCCCAGTCTCGCTCAGCCTTGCCCACCTCACGGACAGTGTGACCCATGGTATTCGTCGCAGAGACTTTTTGCACCTTGCTGGGCTGGCTGGAGTTAGCATCCTCAATAGGGCCTGTATGAGAGTCAGCTTAATGTAGTTACACAAGTACCACGTGTACAAACGTTTTTGAGCGTTTAGGCGAGGACTGGCGCCATCTTCGGTCGCCGTTTGCTGCGTCGCGTCCTCTTCCTGTGTTTCCGGGACGCTTTTTAGCGGTGCCGCAGCCGTCTGCCACTCGTGCGGGATCTCTCCATGTGACGATGTCTGACGAATTTGAGCAATACGATTCGAATCCTCCATGAGGGTCCTGAGGCGCTGCTTGGTGGCGAGGGAAAGCAGGGCCAACTGGTCAACCAAGAAAGCCTCCTGAGGGATCCATGTTCCCGAGTCGTCACCACGGTGGAGTCGGGTCCGTTCTTGGTGCTGACTGTCACGCTGGGCGCTGGAAACTCCTCGGGAAGGCGCATCCTACCCATCGGCTGGTTGCTGTTCTTGACCTCCAGGTTGAGCGACAAGCCCTGGTCTTTAGCGAACTTCTCCGCCTTTCGAAACACAACGGGGACTTGCAGAAACGCGTTGTTCAGCTCCATAGTCCTAGTTTGGGCCAGACGCTTCGCGGACTCCTGCCATGCCTTCTCTGCTGCCTGTGCCACCAGTTGGTTCTGGGCGTCTGTGCCAGCCGACTGAGCTGGCTGGTTCGCCGGACCCGCGCCATAGAAGCTTCCCTTATTGCCTGGTGGGTATGGAGGATAGCCGGTCCTCGACTCGGGAACGTAAAGTTCAGACAGAAACTGCTCTTCGGCCCGCAAGTCAATGCCCGTGCCAGCCAGAGAGTCCGTCACATCGTATTCGTACTCCTTCTGCGGTCGGTCGGGAGCCTTGAGGGCGGGCCCATAGCGCCGGGAGTCGACGGTTGCTGCATAACGGGCGTGCCTGGCGTGCTGCTGACACCGAGTTGCAAGGTCGCGGCAGTGTATTGAGGAAGGGTAGGGGGCGCTGGCGGTTGTGGAGTAGAAACTTGCGGAGGAGGAGTTGGTCGTGTATCCGGCAAGGCAAGAGTGGGGGTGGTGTTACCGTTGGCGTATGGTGTCGCGTAACCTGGTGTCGTAGCTTGTTGGGGTTGGTGTTGCTGCGCCTGTTGCTGTTGCGCCGCGTTGGGATAGATGGGAGATCCGGCAGACGTCGCGGCGTTGGAAGGGGTGACAGGAGCCCCCGGACTTGCCGCGTAAGGTGAAGTAGAGTAAGGCGATTCAGGTTGCGGGGTTGAGCCAGGTGAAAGTCGCGGTCGTTTGGTAGGAGGGAGCGCAAATCCGGCTTGCGTCGCGGCGGGAGAGGGCGAGGGCTGGGGAGGCGAGAACGCCCTCTGCGGCATCTGAGGCTGTGGCTGCGCCATATCTGCCGCGGTTATTACAATACGTCGATATTTAAATTCCGATCGAGACAAGAGTTCGGTCAGAAGCCGCTCCGATGAAGCGCTCAACAGGCCGAACAGCCTGAGCAATCCTTACGCGACTCTGCCCATCTGACGTATGCGTCGTATCGACCAAACAGAGAAACCTCGAGGCCACGCCGGGGTTTTGGGATGCTCGCTGCAGCTAAATATCGAGACTCGCGCGATCGGGATGCTCTGTATCGTTGGTTGATGGGTGATATCGGGCGTGACGGATTGGTGATTATTCGGAAGAAGGAGCTGTCGCCAGGTGGAACTGAGGACCGCGTAAATTTAAAGTCACGTGATACTCCAGCCTCTTAGCGCAACCTGGCCCGAGCGTCTAGGCTGAAGCTCCCATTGAACCGTAGCTGCCGCCCAACTTTTTACGCGACTTCTCTGGCTGGCACCAGCGCGTCACTTTAGTTGTTCGTATCTTTGTGTCGCTCCACATCTCTACTACTCTCCTGTTCGTCGAGGCAGGACCGTCACCATCGACGACACATCGCGCAAATTGATTGACGCATTGCAGATGAGCTAATTGGTTTAGTGACGGTCACCATTCGGTGCGGTATTCGTGAACTATAAGTGGGCTCGCTCTCTGTGACCATCGACATTTTTAACCATGGCGGCGAAGAGAAAGGCTTCGGCTATGGCGGCCACCGTCTCCGACGAACCGGTCGACCCTGCGGACGAGCTGATGTTTCTTTGCCTTGGAGGTGGAAACGAAGTCGGCAGATCATGCCACATCATTCAATACAAGGGCAAGACGGTCATGGTACGAAACTCGTCATCGCTACATAAGCAAACACTGATGTTCTTCCCACAGCTTGATGCTGGTCAACACCCTGCGTACGATGGCCTCGCGGCGCTCCCCTTCTTCGACGACTTCGACCTCAGCACCGTCGATGTACTCCTGATCAGCCAGTAAGCTCCCCTTCCCTCCCATTTGCTGTTGGATCACAGGGCAAGGCGGTGAACGACTTGGAAACAATATACGGGATCATGCCCCTGGCTCGGGACAGTGCTCTTCGGCGACTCTGGTACCCTGATGGAGCCTCTTGCTACGTCTCTTATGCTATTTCATTCCTGTACACAGAAACAATACAAATCTTCTTTTCCCACCTGCCTTGCCTTGCCGTCCTCGTCATCGTGATAGCTTCCGGCGTCGCCCAGAAGCGTTGGTGTAGACACATTCGCCAGTCAAGGTGCTAATAAGGTGACAGTTTCCACGTCGACCACGCCGCCTCATTACCATATGTCTTGTCTAAGACCAACTTCAGGGGACGTGTCTTCATGACCCATCCCACGAAGGCCATCTACAAATGGCTCATTCAAGATAGTGTTCGTGTCGGAAACACTTCATCCAACCCGACATCGCAGCCTGTGTACACTGAAGCAGACCATCTGAATACATTCCCTCAAATTGAGGCTATCGACTACCACACAACCCATACCATCTCTTCCATCCGCATCACGCCCTATCCCGCCGGCCATGTCCTCGGAGCGGCCATGTTCCTTATCGAGATCGCCGGTCTCAGGATCTTCTTTACCGGGGACTACTCCCGAGAGCAGGACAGACATTTGGTCTCTGCCGAAGTGCCCAAGGGCGTCAAGATCGATGTCCTCATCACCGAGTCAACTTACGGCATCGCTTCACACGTGCCCCGACTCGAGCGAGAACAAGCCCTGATGAAGTCCATCACCAGCATCCTCAATCGCGGCGGCAGGGTCCTGATGCCAGTCTTCGCCCTCGGCCGAGCCCAGGAGCTGCTTCTGATCCTAGACGAGTATTGGGGCAAGCACTCCGAGTTCCAAAAGTTCCCAATCTACTACGCCAGCAACCTCGCCCGCAAATGCATGGTCGTCTACCAGACCTACGTCGGTGCCATGAACGATAACATCAAGCGACTCTTCCGCGAGCGCATGGCCGAGGCCGAGGCTTCCGGCGACGGCTCCGGCAAGGGCGGGCCCTGGGATTTCAAGTACATCCGCTCGCTCAAGAACCTTGACCGCTTCGACGACGTCGGAGGCTGCGTCATGCTGGCCAGCCCTGGTATGCTGCAGAACGGCGTCAGCCGCGAGCTGCTCGAGCGTTGGGCCCCCAATGACAAGAACGGCGTCATTATTACCGGTTACAGTGTCGAGGGCACCATGGCGAAGCAGATCATGCAGGAGCCCGATCAGATCCAGGCCGTCATGAGCCGCACGACGGCCGGCGCGAGGCGCGGGCCCGGTGGCGAGAGTGAGAAGGTCTTCATCCCGCGCCGATGCAGCGTCGCCGAGTACTCCTTTGCCGCCCACGTCGACGGAACGGAGAACCGCGAATTCATCGAGGAGGTTGCGGCCCCTGTGGTGGTAGGCAATCCCCACCTGGTTCAACAACTTGAGGCATAATCTGACTAACATCTTCTCTTTAGATCCTCGTCCACGGTGAACAACATAACATGATGCGCCTCAAATCTAAGCTCCTATCCCTCAACGCCGGCAAGACCCAAAAGGTCAAGGTTTTCAGTCCCAAGAACTGTGAAGAGCTCCGCATTCCCTTCAAACAAGACAAGACGGCCAAGGTCGTCGGCAAGCTTGCCACCATCCCTCCGCCGACCTCCCTTTCATATCCGACGCAGCACCAGCAGCAGCTCGTCACGGGTGTCCTCGTCCAGAATGACTTCAAGCTCTCTCTCATGGCGCCCGAGGATCTGCGCGAGTACGCTGGCCTCAACACCACCACAATCACCTGCAAGCAGCGACTCCGCCTCACGGCAGCCGGTGTCGACCTCGTCCGTTGGGGTCTCGAGGGCGTATTTGGGAGCGTCGAGGAGCTTCCCGAGATGCGCAAAGGCCAAGTCGCCGCCGCCGCCAACAAGGACGGCACTGTTGCCAACGGCAATGGGACCAAGACTGAAGACGGCGAA
>JAIMZG010001644.1:0-10785 GCA_020466075.1 Colletotrichum coccodes
ACGTTTGTGTCGTCACGGTAAGGACCGCTGATGGGACAGGTAGTTGGAGACAGGGGGAAGATGAAGGATGGGGGGGTTAGGGACGTCTGAGCATGGACTGTGGCGGTGGGCGGTGGCCCTCGGAGGACCACGGCGCGTTCGGGTGTGATCATTGATGTACTGGCATGAGTGTGAGATGATTGAGGGGAGATGTACGTGGCGGCTGCACCTTTCGATGCTGACGACGCGTCTTGTGAGGGACAATCATCGGGTTCGTCGAGACGCCAGCGCCTGACTTGGAACGGGCGCGGCGTCTGAACAGACACCGGGCCTTGCTCCCTAATCCGCAGTCCTTCAAAGCTAATGAGCTCAACAGGGCTTGATTCGTTGAGGCAGAGACTCACGGTGTGCTCTTTGGTTCTTCCGGTTTTGAACCTTTCTGCGCTGCTTGTTGGCCTTGGCCTCAGCCTCGGCCTCGGCATCGATGTAGTTGGGGTGATCGCCGACGCTGTTCGTTTCGCCCTCGCCCAGGGCTGGAGAGAGCGGAATAACGGAGTGTTCCATGATCCCGAGGTACCGAACATCCAGTTCTGTGTCGTTTTTGTCAAAACGTAGTGGTATGTAGCAAAGAAAATAAACCGACCGGGCCTGGTCTTCGGGTCAAAATTTGTTATGCATTGGACAGCCTCAATCAACGTAAGCTAGACAAGGGCACGTACCACACGTGAATCCCGCCCTGTGGGCTAGGCTGAAAGAGGAGAAAAATGTCATCCAGCGGGAGCTAGGATAAAACCACAGGCGCTCCGGACCTGTGGTTAAGCTTTGATGAGAAAACACACTAGGCCGAAAAGAGGGAAAATGTCATCACGGCGATTCATGGATCTGTGACGAGAATGATAAATGGCAGGACATGAGTTCACGTTTATTGATCTTGTCCGTGAAGCATCATGCAAAAGACGGCCTTAACTTACGGATGTACTCCTATCGCCGGGAAGAACTATGGCTCGGAGTAAGACGGGGGCCGAAGTTGATGTGGGATGGTAATAATGTCGTTCCGCGTGAAACATAGATAGGCAGTAGTTAAGCCCGACGTGAAATGCAATCACTGCTCTCTTTCCTGCTACATTACATGCCTGACTTTCCAAAGAATCCCAACAACCCGCTTCATCATGGCTTCAAGTCCTTCCTCGACGAACCTCAGAGAGCGCATTGAGGCTACTGCCCGAGCCTTCTTGTCAGCGTACGAAGAGGGTGGAGCCCAGGACGACGCCTCCATCATCAACCGTGACGTTACAGCGGACTGCAACCGGTATCTGCTTCCTGCATCTGTGCCCCGGGCCTTTGGTCTACCGGCAGACTTCTTTTTCGACACGACGAAGTATCAGGAGACTTTTGCGAAGGATATCACGGTGTTGAAATTCAGAAACAACATCATTGCGAACTTGGTCATCGATACCGACGCCCGCCGGGCCGCTTTCACGTCTATCACAGCCGTGCACACTAAAAGTGGAGAGTCGTACCAGGCTGAGCTCGTTTGGTTCTTGTACTTCAACGATGATGGGTCCAAAGTCAAGAAGGTGGTTGAGTTCTGCGACAAGGACGTAATTATGAGGATGGCAAACACGGCTGTCTAGTTCTGTTGTGCAGCGTGCTGAGTTCGAGGGAAATCTAGACAGGTCTCCCTTCAATATAAACCCAAGATGTACGTTTCCCATCTACTGGCAGAGATTTCAGCCGCTGCTGTTGTCCGATTACACATACTCCCAGTCGTCAAACATTCGCCATTCATTTAATCCCATATCCTAAGATTGGGAATAGCTCATGCTTGCTATTACAGTCAGATATCCGACAGCGGTGTTTTCTACTAATAGGTAGCTGAGGTCAATATTTAATGACAATACTATAGGTCTTGCTTGCCTGTCTGCTAATCTTTTTAGCTAGAGTAGACAGCAATCAATCGTGTACTTAACAATGAGGTGGACTGTAAAATCATGATTGCTGATAGATGTTAGAGACATAGGCATGTGATGACCGGGGGAAATCGCCGTGAAAGCACGGTGAAAAACACAAGACTCATCAACCTACTAAATTAATTAAATTAGGTTGATTAGAGGCGAGTATTATACTAAGATTTCCCTGAGAAGACAATTACTAGAAAAAGGGGGTTTACAGACATTCTTCTTTAGAGATAAATAGATATATAAGCGAGCAGATGAGACAAGCGAGCAGATCACTTCCTTATCGTACCTCAAAGCCGATTTTTCTTTTAAACTATGTATTATAAATCGACTATAAGTCTAAAACTAATAGGAAATTCTCTACAACTTTAAGTAGAAATAAAAGTCAAGATGAAAACCTTCGTAAAATCTAAAAGTAGCTATTTCTTACTGATAATAGTTCTAGCCCTATTAATAAGGGCAAGAAGCATTTAAAGCTCTTTCCTTATTAATTAGTAAACTAGGAATACACATAATTATAATTATTGTATATACGATTCAGAGCAGGTCTTATTCAAGTTCCGAAAACTCTGGATCCATTAAGAGAAGTCGAATTCTGTCACCCGGTAATAGTTGCATAAAGCTTGGAACTTAGCACCATTTTGACACCGTCGTGGCTTGCACTGCACAGACAGTCCAATCTTTCTCTTTGTCTTTCGATAACACATCCACAAGCCGTTTTCTTTTCGCAATGATTCTTCAGAAACACATTCTTGCCATGATGCTGGGCTACCTTTTTCTCTGCATCTCTCTTGTCGTGGCAAGGCCGCTGTCTCTGCCGTCGGATGACTCGGCAGCACTATAAAGTCGACAATCTGTGTGCCGACCGACCGTTGGCTGCGTCCACTTCCTCAACCCCCGGACCTGGAACAGCTTCGAACTGACAATTCCCGCGCCTGCCGATTCCATCGTCCAAACTGCCCACTCACCTGGTGGTGAGGTGGAGGCGTCCGTCTGGAACCGGGTAGATGGATCAGCTTTCCTGGGGATCCATCTGGGCGACGATTATATTATGCCAGAGCACAGCGAGATGCAGATTGAAGCACGTTTCCGGAACACCATCATTATCCTTAACCGTAACTCCATTGACCTTGAAGGTCAAGGCGCTCTCACGACTATCCCTGCTTCTAGTATCACATCTTGGAGACAGGGCAACCGGGTCGGCAATACCATTACTCTTACGATTCGATGGGGGCTCGATGAGAAATTTTGAAGACACCCAATATAATTTGGACGCGCGCGCTGTCTTGTGTGTGTCTGGGACGCGCTTGCCGACACAATGCGGCCTAGCTAGTCGACGGAATGTGTTAGCGAAAGGGCATGTGATGGCCGGTGGAAATGGTCGTGAAAAGCTTGGTGGAAAACACTGGGGATTCCGGACCATTTAGCCCACTTAACCCAGCTAGTTGAGCCAATCAGAGGTATGGATCTCGCCGGAGTTTCCTGTGAAGCTAACCAGTGGGAAAGGGGTTGCCACAGGGACTCTCAATGACTTGCCAGATACAAACATACAATAGGATCAATACAGCCAATTACTTCAACGCCTATTTGATTTAACATTTCCAACTTACAACGGACGGAAAGGGGGTTTATTAATACTGCCAACACAACGGACTGTAGGCAGAGGCCCAATTGGTCTGTGCATCCTTTTTTGACTGATTGGTAGACACACCACCGAACAGACGCGTCGTGCAAAGTATTAGGCCAAGGCGCCTTCTAGCATTCAAAAGGGTCTCCTAGTATTAAACGATACTACTACTACTATATATAATCCTGGTTCCGAGCTAAATCTCTGATAGTCTGGATATGACCCTGTAGCTGTGGGTGTTTTCAGTGTGCTCTGTGCTTCATGTAGCAAAAAGAGGTTAGGCTCAGGAGAATGCATTAGATATGGAAGCAAATAACATGTGCAAGACTGCGATTTCCCTGCTTTTCGTGTGTAATGGGCCACAGCTGATGAATTCTCAGTATGCTACCAGTTCAACAGATCTTGAGGTCTTCTGGGAGGACCCAAGAGCAGTTGGGGGCCCAGCTTCCAGCACAACGAGTATGAGAGAGCTCATCCATACCTGGGCGGCATCGTCAATTCGGTCCGCTGCTACTTCATGCCCACCATTCTCTACTGGGTCCAATATTCCTGTTTCAAGATTCTCACCATGCGTTGCGCCTCGGACCTGGGCAACGGACCGCCTAAGGAGCAAATCAAGAGCATGCCCTTCACTGCGGCGGCTGTTATCGAGGCTGGCCCTACGGTAGAGAAGAACCGTGGCAAAGATACCTCGCAGAATTAAGGAACACCA
Organism: Colletotrichum coccodes; assembly: GCA_020466075.1. NCBI lineage: Eukaryota > Fungi > Ascomycota > Sordariomycetes > Glomerellales > Glomerellaceae > Colletotrichum > Colletotrichum coccodes. The sequence continues at coordinate 4,277 of JAIMZG010001644.1, forward strand.
AGTGGGGTTATCCCTTTGCTGCTATGCTCATGGCTCAAGCGGGAGCTACGTTGCTGTATGACAGGAACTTGCCAACGGATATCAAGAGCGGATGCCTGACGGCTGGATTTTGGACCCGGATTTGTGGAGAGAGTCAGATCTGGAGGTCTTGATATTAAAACCGCTACACTTGAGAATTCACAGTGTTAGCGGGACATATAGGCCTGGACAAAGGCACTCGCGTGGACCTATCCCATTGAGTGCGGTTTAACTCCAAAAGGTGTTCTCCGCTCTTTGTCTAAACATTAGCTGATTCATGTTTCCAAATTAGTTGGAGATGGTAATGACTGGTTCTACTTCGCAAGATTCTTGTTTGGCGTCAAGTCGCACGCATGAGATACAAAATATTGTTGGGCATCCCAAGTGGCCTCCGCTGGGCGGGCAGACCACTCGCTGGCTCCCCCCTTTCACTTCTCTCCCACTGCTCTCACTATCTATCCATTGCTACCCTCGCTCTCGTATTTCATGGTCACGGTCATGATAGATGCAATCAGAATGCGTGGGCGAAATTATGTGTATCTGTTTTGCGTAGCCGTTATCCAATTGTCGCAAGCTTGCAGCCCAATTTGGCTTGGCGGATCCTTGATGACCATTTCGCGGTTTATCGTTGATTTTGAAGTGACGTTTACTATTGATAGCCTCGCAGCCGTTCTTGCTTCCAGGGGCCTGTTGACCCATACTGCTGCGTGTCTCGTCATGGTCACAAGCGCCCGCGATCCAATCTATACCGTCGACCTGCACTTGACCTACCAGGTACTTGCGGAGTATAGAGGCAATGAGAAATGGCTCACGATGCGGAATCTGATGGGTACTGGGTAAAAGTTCGCTGTCGGCCAAGTTGGGGACTATTTCTCGCTTCCAGCTGAAGATTTTCTGGCGGATGGGCGAGGTTTTCGGAATTCAAAGAACGCCGGTTGAGAAACAACCGATTTGAAGAACATTGTGTGCTCGAGGAGGAAAATGGGCCTTGTGCGGATGAACACAATAGTGGATAAAACACAGTGAATACGCTTTGAGCAAGCCATGGTGCTTTTCTCTTTTATCCTGTGGCAAGGGGGGCGCATTTCGCCAGTATCTGGAAATTGTAGTCCAGGCATTGCGAAAAGAAAAGCAAGATGAAAGTACTGCATCGAATGCGAAGGCGTCGAGGCCCCGGACATCCCCGTCTACTAAACAAATGATCTAGGCCGTTTTCCTGCAGAAGGCAGCACCCTGACAGTCCTAAGGCACATTGGAAGCCAAGACAGCCGATTCAAGATCCAGGGCCAGCGAGTGAAGCTTCAAGAGATTGCCACTGCCATTGTTCGCTGCTCCAAGACATCATCAGCAACGCCGCTGTGTCGTAGCGTCACGATGCCGAAATGCTCGTTGCGCTGATTGTCTTCGGAAAATATGACAGCGAGGGGAGCATCGAGTGGATGAAGCATGGACTCCGCGAACAGTTACACTTACTATCATCATGCATACGCCCTTCAACCTAGGTGTCCATTGCTAGAGTTCCGACTAACTCGAACTGAAAGACACACAGGCACGCCATTGTTGAATATCCCATTCCATATTCCGATCTGAAAAGGTCGAATCGATTGAATGGTAACGTTGGAGGTTTGATTGTCTCTTTGCCTGGGTCCGAGAAACAGGTTGTAACAATCTGGGAATAGGTGCTCGATGAGAAGCCATTGAAGATTGTGGGACCCCAACACTGAATTATTTTACCTCGGCTGCAGCTACAAAAACCTAGTCGAGCTTCGGTATTTGCTGGAGAGACGGTTCGCTCCTACGAACCTCGGCTACCTGAGCTCTCCCAGCACAGCACTTTGGGCGGGATGGCGGCGCTGTATGACTCTTCCGACGAGTACAACCTGAACTTAGTTAGGTGAACAAAACTTGAGATGTCGACTCTGAAAGAATCCTCAACATTACCTACGTTGCCTTGAAGTAGTATTTGTTGATCATCTTGCCTTGTCGGAGCTCGTCGTTCTCAAGCAACTAATAACCCGTTTTTTCTGTAAATTGGAGACTGACGATTAAACCCCTTTCCTCTGCATCCAGTTACTCTTACCATCTACACAGCTCATCATGCTCTGTATTTCTCTCTTTGCCCTTGCCGCTACTGCTGTGACCAACAGCGCCCTACTGCCCTGGCGGCTTCGTCAACTGCTACTACGCCAACGGAGAGAGATGCATAGGCATGCTGTATTCAAAGGATTTGGCTGCTCCGACAATAAGTATGGTTCAAATCTAAGTGATTTTGAGTGTACGAATGCGTTCGGCATGGATCAAAGTGACTGCTAATTACCGGAATGTCTTCATCAGAGTAAGTTGCATTGTGTAGAGAAATTATTAGCCTCCGAAATTTCAGATCTCAGAATACCTGTTGCTAACTAATTGTCGTTCCAGGCTCTCATCGTTGGATCTCTCTCATTAGAGGAAGTATGTTTTAGCGCCCGAACACAAACAGTTACGGAGATCGAGACCCATAGAAAGTTATAAAGTATCGGCCAGATATTCCTGACCAAGATAGAAGCCACTTGAATGAGGTTGGCTGATAACATATAAAATGACACCATTGCCTTGCCATTTTTGTCAACAGTTTACAAGAATACTCATGTTTTTTGACTGTTGAGTTCTGTCGAGCAGGAGTCATCATAACTAATTTAAAGTTCACGGCCTGTCTGACTGCCATCAACCGGGTCTAGAACGGTAGTTTTGTCTCGAAGAGTATTAACGCTTACGCGTCTTGCTAAATCGATAGTGTCTGGCTGTGGCTTGCTGATCACGACACTCACGTAAAGATAAGCTAATGGTGGCTAGACAAATGCTTATACTGGCGATATATAGAAAACACCCAGTGTTATGTATTTGTTTTTCTAGGGACTTGTTGTCCTTTTCGCCTTTTATTTCTTAAGATTTATACCTTTTGAGAATATCCTAGTTGCATATCTATGCTCAACTTGTTTGTCCAACAAGGTATACAAGGTTTTATTGGTTCATGTTTAAGTTCAAAAGCTGTGATTCCGTAAAAAAGTCTTCTCAAGTCATTCAACCAAAGTTCCAAGTTCCTCTAGCAATGGTCGCCAGAGACAGTATGACCATGTTTAGTTCCAATAGGCAGGTCGGTTTCTAACGATGGATTCTTACATACATGTTTCCCCCCCGTCTGATATGATTACCCAATGAAACAGTTCAAACATTGCGCTCAATCTGTTAATACACCCTTCTCAGCTTTAGTTGGGTGTTCTGTCAGATGTAGCATGCCTTCAGATTCGCCAAATCACCTAGCTCCTAGGCCCTCCTAATGATCAAGAATTAAGGAATACATAAAAGTCAACTGCATGAAATAAGACGAATCAATCAACAAGGTTTATGTGTCCTCACGCTCCCATCACCTATCAGCCCGACAGTCCAACCCCTTTATATAATGGGCCTTGACGAGTCTAGATTTTGAACAGGGCAAGTCTGGCTCTCGGGACATCTGTGTGTCCTGATATAACGTCTTGCGCGTAACTTTTCATCAGTGATCAGATGGTTGCGCCATTCACTGCTCTCTGTCGTGCCGGCAATCGGCTCCGTTATTTGCACTCCGTCTTTCCGTCACAGGGCACCAAAATCAACAGTCTCCATTCACGATGGGATCTTATGTGATTCATCTACACTGCTTTTATTCCCATCATGACCTCTGGCTGTTCGAAGCGTGAAATTCTATTGCTAAAAGGCATGGGGTGTGGGTTTTGGGAATTTATTAGGAAGAACGCAAAATAGCACCTGCCGACTGTTGCTTTGATTTTTCCTCGGCCTTTTGTGAGAATATGAAGTTGATATGCATCAAGACTCGACTCTATCTTCTGGTGCAAGAGTATCCAAGCTTTTTGATTTCAACTAATACTTAAATCTCTACCAAACATTTGTAAGTATACATTGTGACCCAAGAGAAGCGCACCTTAGATGTAATCTAACGCTGGTTAAGCCTTGGAAACAGTAACCTTAATGTCATAATCGTGCCACATGTAGTGATTTCCTGCGTGACGATCCCAAACGAAGTCAGTGTTAACTAGGTTCATGTCGTAAGCGTGGGCAATCGTGGCAACGGCCATCCGAAGGGAGTGCATCGCCATCTCACGTCCAATACAACCACGATGCCCGAGGGCGAAGGGGCGCCAAGTAGACGTGATATCCTTCTCGAACGGTGTGCCCGCCCCGTTAAATTCGTTAAGCCATCGCTCGGGATGGTACTCCTCGGGAAAGGCCCAGCAGTCGGGGTCGCGTTGCATGGTGTACATGTCAGTGCTAAGCAAGGTGCCTGCAGGCACATTGACGCCATCAACCACGACATCCTTGGCAGCTATGCGGTGGCTACCGTGGCCATTGAATGGCGGAACCAGACGGAGGGTCTCTTTGAGACATGCATTAAGCATAGGCAGCTGCAGGAGATTGCCAGATCCGACCTCGTCCGTGGTAGAGAAGGCGCTGCGCAGTTCTGTCTGCAGGCTCTTGTAGTGCTGGGGGTGAGTGAGAAGGTGGTAAAACGCGGCAGATAGAGTAACCGCACTGCTGTCGTAACCTCCCATCCTGCGCGAGATTGTATCATTAGCAGACGGTCACAGGAAAGACGAGTGGGCTATCTTACAGAAGCAGCAACATGTTGCTGTGTATCTCGTCAGTGCTGAGCCCTGCCGATTCCTTAGACCCGAGAATGGCCACCAGGAAGTTCTTTTGGCCATCCTGACGCGAAATACGTCTACAGTTATTCTCATTATCAGTTTCGGGCCGGCCAAAAAATGTCCTGTAAAACAGCTGCTCACCGTTGAAGTTGGCTTTTTCCTAGGATGTTTCCCGAGAAACCAAACATGTTTCTCATTCCTGCAACCACGAGTCTAATGAACGGTCCTACCATTGGAATTCCAGTAAGGTACTGGAAATACTCGAGAAGGGGAGCAGCGACGGCGTGTATGTCCTTAGACCTTTCATGATGAGCTAGTGGAATTAGCCATCAGTCGTTTCACTGTTTCAGCTGTCAGGTGCATCGTTCATACCAAGTTGTTCCTCTGAAACAGGTTCTCCAAAGCACAGGTGTCCCACGTTGCCCCACACATACTTGTTCAGCTCATGGGTGAGACTGATAGTCTGATTGGGATTTTTCGCTGCCGTTAATAATGAGTCCAACGTCTTTTGCACGTGGAACTGAGTGATTTCCTGCTGCTCTCTGATTGCCTTCGCCGTGAAGGCTGGTTGAAGGGCTGACCTCAATCTTTTATGAGACTCCTCGTCATCTACAGTGAGAAGGTTTGTGGAACTGAAAACCAACCGAAGGATCAGATCCTCGGAAGTTCCTTTCTTGGTAAAACTATCGGACACGACTGGATAGTGGACATCTCTCATCGCTTTCTCAGATGAGAAAGAGAGCTCATTGGGAGCAATGCGAACCACGCGACCTGTGTTTCATTACGGTCAGGGCTGCCCAATAATCCGACGTAAGGGCGTGCTCGTACCATACTTGTGATGCAGTGCCTGTATGTCTTGGTTAAGCCTGTGGCTCCATACGGACCTCACGAGATAGAACTGGTAACGTCATCAATCGTTAGTGGATGTGTTTACCACATGTGAATGTATGTCTGGACTGACAGGTGACACAGCAGCAAGGAAAGGCCCTTTAATGTTGGCAATTGGATGAAGAAAGTAATTGTAAAGACCCAGAAGGAGAGTCAAAGAGGCAAGCTGGAACCGGTCAGTATCATAAAACCAACAGCAAGGGACTCGGACTGTGGCTGTTTGTGCCACATGAAAAGGCTTACTCCGAGAAACGCTACTCCAAGCATAGCCCAAGGGCTCCAATGCCATAATGACGATGAGAGCAGCACGCGATTGAACTGTCCCACGAAGCTACCCATGATTCAGGGACCGAATCTTTCAAAGCAAGCGGTGAGTCTTGTCGTGAAGGAGGGGTGTCACAGGTGCTACCAAGTCTTGATCTAGGTCTTAATATCTTTGAATTCCGGTCGTACGAGTGGCTCGGATGTTCCGTCGCTGCCGTGGTAGGTTTATTTCGGCGCCTTTACCTAATCTATCCGGGAAAAGGCAAGGAGGGGAGTCAAGAAAGCTTGAGAGTGAGCAGTCAAGTTGGAGCGGGGCGATATCAGCCTCCAAGGGCCTGTGATACCCTGTTAGTAGCCATGGTGAGCTTGACATTTTATGCACCAAAGCATATCAGCTAGCCACCCTGCAGCATCGCTTCAGTGGCGTCAAAGCGTCGAAATGACCGTTGTGGGGTGGATATGGCAGGGTGGATAGGGCCCGCCGGATATACACACGCCCATCTGCCTGACACCATAAGGTGTCACCGCCTACACGACTCTTACCTGTATCCCTGACGGAACCTGCACGTGTGCATGAGGTATTGAACTTCCAGACAAGCAGGCAAGGGGACGGATTACCGAGTTAATTGACACGGTGTTCCAACGGCATTGTAGGAAGTA
>JAIMZG010001645.1:0-24087 GCA_020466075.1 Colletotrichum coccodes
AGAGAGAGAGAGAGAGAGGTGGGGGGCGAACCTTGCAATTCCATCCCATCCCGCCCTGCAACAGAAACCCGCCCAGCCCGACGTCAGGACAGTGCCCTCCCGGAAACCACCTCCCGGCCCCCCTCGACGCTCCCGTCGTCGGGCCCCCGATCTGCCCGCGAGGTACCCCGTTGACCTCCCTCCCCGTCCTCGCCGGCGCGACGCTCACGACGCCCGTCCGAGAATCGTACGCGATGCCCTCCTCGCCGCCGACGCCCTTCCCGAAACCGCCGAGGTCGAGCAGCAGGCTCTCGTCGCGGACGGACCAGGCGGCCCACGAGTGGCCCCCCGAGCGCACGCTCACGCGCCAGCCGCGCTCGGCGGCGAGGCTCACGGCCTCGACGACGTGGGACTTGCGCGTGGCCTGGACCACGGCGACGGGGCGCCGGGAGAAGTCGCGCCGCGCGTGAAGACGCGGCCCCAGACTGCGGTGGAGTACTCCGAGAAGGGGGTGTCTTCGGCGTAGAGGATCGGGAGCGGCTGCGAGTGCGCCATCTTTTCCGCTTGACCCGGCTGCTGGGTCCCGAGTCACGGCGTGTCTGCGTGTGTGTGCGCACGCGTGTGGGGTCTTCCGCTTCCGGTCTGCGGTACTGGTCTCCCACGCTTTTGGGGGGAAGTCTCGGTCGAAACTTACACGGGGGAGAGGCGCGGCCGTGGAGGGAGGGGGTTGCGATCCGGGGGGTATAAGACAATCGTCCAAGATCGACACGTCGCAAGGGTCGAAGACTCGGGACCTCGTGGCGGGAAGCGACTGCGAGCAGAACAAGTATTCTTTCTTTCCTGACAGCAGGGCTGAGCCGGAGACCGGGGATCCGCCAACTCGGGCCTGGGCCTGGGCCTGGGGATTGCTGAACAAAGGCTCAAAGACAAAGGCCGGAAAGTCGGTGCCGGGCATCGGGCCAGAACCTCGTCTCGCTCCTGCGGCGGGCGCCTAGCGAGTCCTAAATACACCTTCAGCTTCCGCCGCGCTGGGTTCGCGTCTCTCAGTGTTGCCTCGATCTTGGCCTGCTCTGCTCTGTGCCCTGGCTTGGGAGAAAAGGGAAGGACAAGCCTCGACAGGGTCGAGATCGAACGACAATTCCCTCGGTAGATGGGGATGTGGATTAGAACTGAAGGTCAAAGAGTCGAAGAGCAGATTTGGCAACGATGCGGGTGGTTGTCCGGTTGGCTTCGGTCGAATCAGACCCGAATAACCCCAGAGATGGCAATGTTCGATTCGGCAATACGACCTAAACGTAAAGACGGTCTCATCAGAGTAACCTCGACACCGGTTTTGTTTTTCTCTTCTGTCTTTCTTTTATTTTTTCTTCCTCGGAGCTCCCTCCTCCCCTTTTTCTTCCCTCCCTCCTCGCCCAGCTGGTCCTCCACTTCCGCTGCCCACTTCGCTTCGTCCCCCCACCCTCCCGCGATCCGCCGCCGTCAGGGTTCATGAATCTCGACTACTGTGAAATTCCCCGCCCTCCGATCAGCAACTGTTTCGTTTCACGGGATGCGGGCGGCACGCACGTAATCCGTCACATACTCACACACGCACACACACGCCCACACTGGATCACCTAACCCGCCCAAAACAAGTCAGAGATCCCCCCGGGACTAGCCGCTCACGAAGCCGACGCGGCGCACACCACCGTGAAGCCGACCCCATTGACAAACCGGCCCGGTGGCACTGCCGCCTCGTGGCTTTGACTTTGGCTATCTGCCTTTGACTTTGGCTATCTGCCATCTTACATGCCGACCGCGTTATCGACCGGGCTTGTTAACTAGCTCGTCACATCGCGGCCACTCTGCCGGACATGCGTTCATGGCCTACACAACGGCAGCGTGCCTGCGCACATCACGCCTCCCGTATCCTCACCCGCGATGGAGACCTTTGGACGGCAGATGTGCAGCGAGAGGGAAAAGGGGGGTATCGTCCATTGCTACCTCGTCCCATCACACACACGTTGCTCCGTAATTACATCGTGGCGCCTTTCCGACGCGACGCAGCACACGGCACGGCTCTCTCTCTCTCTCTCTCTCCATCCGCCTCTTGCAAAATCAAGTTGGTACTAGTACGCAAAACGAGCACTCTTTTTCCTTCTCTCCCACCATGTCATTGCCAGTAGTACGTGCTGTCCGACAATACAAAAACCCCCGTGCTGTGTATTAAAACAAGAAACCTCCACCCGGCCGTGCGGGCGAGGAGAAGCGGCCAAGTGAGCCCTGCTTTGCGATGCCGTCAGGCCGTGGCGAGCCGGCTAGCCAAGCCAGACATTTGCAATTTCAATGCGTGCCATGTCCTCAGATGTCGAGCCGCGGCGACTGCTGGAAGTCCGTGATGGACTCCAGCATCGCCAGGTTCTTCTCCTGCATGTCGCGGTCCATGTTGTGGATCTGGTTCGCGTTGACTCTAGCTCGTTGTAGCTGCAATACCGGTTAGCTTCTCGTCATCTCTGCAGACAAAGGGAGCATCAAGCAGGGCGTTCGCACCACAGCCAGTGCCTCGGAGGAATGGTCTTCTTCCTCACCTTCCGCGGGCTTCTCCGCTGCGCCCTCCGCCTCGTCGTCGGCGTCGGCGAATCTGCTGGCCGCAAGACCCTTGGGCTTGGCGGCTGCCGCGTTGGCCTATGCCGTGTTAGTCATGTTCGCCAACGCTCTGTTGTATGCCCGACCTTGGCCTCGGCGATCTCGGCGTCCTTCACCTTGAGCTGCGCCTGGAACTCCTCCACGCCCCTCTCCTTGTCGGCCAACGTCTTCTTCAGGCCGTCAACCTGCTCCTCCAAGGCTCTCCGCTTGGCTTGCTCCTCCTCCACAATCTTGGTCATCGTGTCGTTGAGCTCCTCGTAGTCGGCCTTGTAGGTCTTGAGCTGCTTGTCGGCCTCGAGCTTCGACGCCTCCAGCTCCTTCTGGGCGAGCAACAGGTCCTCCTTGACGTCCTCGACCTCCTGCTTGGCAGACACGAGACTCTTCCGAACGACGTTGAGCTCCTCCTCGAGTCCCTTCTTGACGTTGTTGAGCTGCTCGCGGAGGTTGTCCGCTTCCGCGGTGTCGGGCGTCTTATTCTTGACGGCATCGAGAGCTGCCTCGGCCTCGGCGCGAGCAAACTTTTCCGTCGAGATCATCGCACCGAGCTCGCCGCACTCCTCCTCGAGCTTGGCCTTCTCGGCCTCGACCTTGGCAACGGTGTCCCTGGCAGCCTTCAGAGCCGCCTCGAGCTCGGCCGTACCGGCCTGGCTCTTGGACTTCTCGGCCTCGGCCTTGGCAACGGACTGCTTGGCCGCCTGGAGAGCGGCCTCGAGTCCGGACGCATCGGCCGAGATCTTGGCCACCTCTTGGGCGAGGGACTCACTTCTGGCCTCGTACTGGCTCGTCAACTCCTCCACAACCTTGGAGTGGGCCTTGTTGATCTCGTCAAGCTCGGCCCGGGCGCCGAGGAGCTCTGCTGCTTCAAGACCTCCAGCTGCTCGGCGTGCATCGAGATGAGCTTCTCGACCTCGGCAGAGTGGGTATCGTCGAGGTTCCTCTTGGCCTCCGCAAGCGCAGCGGCGCTCGACGTCTCCGTCTCGTGGATGCGGGCCAATGCCTCGTCGAGCTGGACCTTGAGGGTCGCGAGCTCTTCCGTGTGAGCGCTGTCGCCGGCCTGCTTGATGGAGGCCAGCTCGGCCTGGTGTGACTCGAGCAGCTTCGCCTTGGCCTCCTCAAACTCGGCCTTGTGCGCCGCAGCGAGCTCCTTCTTGGCCGCCTCAAGCTCGGCCTGGTGGGAGGCAATGAGTTTCTCCTTTGCTTCCGCAAGCTCGGCCTCGTGGTCGGCGTGCAGCTTCTCGGCGATGGACGCGAGCTCTTGCTGGTGGGCGGCAAGCAGCTTCTCCTTGTCGCCAGAGCTCTCGGCCAGGGCCTTCTCCTTGGCGCTCGCAATCTCCGCAAGCAGCTTCTCCTTCTCGCCAGAAGTTTCGGCCTGGAGAGCCTCGACGACCTCGGAGTGGGACGCCTTGAGCGCCTCAATCTGCTCGGCCAGGCTAGCCTCGCTGTCGCTCTTGAGGATCTCGAGCTGCTTGGCGTGGCTGTCCTTCAAGCTCTGGAGCTCAGCAAGCTGGGCGTCCTTGTCGGCAGAGGCACCGCTCTTGGCACCCTCCAGTTCCGCGGCGTGGCTGGCGCGGATGGCGTCCAGAGCCTTTTGGTGCTCGGCCTCCTTGGCCTCGAGAGCGGCAACGGCGGCGGCGAGCTCGGCCTTGGCCGCCTCGAGGGCCTTGGTGTTGCCCTCGGAGGTGTCGGCGTGGCTCTTGGTGAGATCGCCATGCTGGGTCTCGAGTTCACCGTACCTGGTGGTGAGCTCGGCGTGCTTCGACTCAAGTTCGCCGTGCTTGGCGGTGAGCTCGGCATGCTTCGCCTCGAGATCGCCGAGCTTGCTGACGAGCCCGCCGTGCTGCGACTCCAACTCGCTGTGCTTCGTTTTCAGCTCACTGTGGTCCGTCTCGAGCTCGGTGTGCTTGATCTCGAGGTCTTGGAACTTGCGCTTGAAGAAGGCGTCTCCCTTGAGCGACTCAATCTCCTCTTCGTAGTCCTGGGAAACCTGCTTGAGCTCGGCATCGTGCTTCTTGACCTGGGCAGAGTGCTCCGCCTTGGCCTTCTCGAGGGCCTCGTCCTTGGCGGTGATCTCATCTTTGATGCTGTCGATCTGCTTCTGGAACTCGAGAGCCTCATCCTTGGCCTTGGTGACATCGGTCTCGGCGGCCGCAAGCTTGCTCTCCAGGTCGGCGACGTTGGCTCGCACCTCGGCCAACTCGGCGGTCTTGGCGTCGAGGTCGGCCTTCGCCTGCTCGGCAACCTTCTCGGCAGCCTCAAGCTTGCTCTTGAGTTCGGCAATCTCGCCCTCGACGGCAGCAAGCTTCGCCTCGTGAGCTTCGATCTCGGCGTTGACCTTGCTCTCGTGCGCGACCTCGAGCTCGTTCTGCGAGGCCGTGAGGTCGTCAATCTTCTTCTGAAGCTCGGCGATGGCGTCCTCGTGGCTGCCCTTCATCTTGGCCAGCGCTTCCTCCTGGTCAGTCGTGGCCGACAAACCCTGGCTCAGCTCCTCGGCGTGCTTGGCCTCGAGAGCGTCAATGGCCGCCTTGTGCTGGTCCGTCAGCGAGTTTTGCAGCTCCTCGAGCTTGCTGGCGTGCTCCTCCATGGCTTTGTTCAGGGCGGACTCGCTCTCCTTGAGCTTCTCCTCGTGCTCGGCCTGGAGGGTCTCGAGGGACTGCTTCAGCGAGGCGAGCTCGGCCTCGGCGGCCTCCTTGGCGGCAACAGCCTCCTTGTACTCGCTTTGCTGTTTCTCGTAGTCAGCATCGGTGGCCATAAGATGTTCATTGGCCTCATCCACCTGGTTCGCGAGCTCGGTCTGCTTAGCTTTCAACTCGGTAACCTGGTCCTTGTGGGCCTTTTGGATGTTGAGGACTGCGTTCCTCACCTGGACGGCATCTCTGTTCACTCCGTCGCTGTACTGCGTGAGCTTGTCCTGCGACTGCTGGACCTGCGTCTTGAGCTCGTTTAGCTGCGACTCCTTGTCGGCCAGCTGGGTCTCCTTCTCGGCGAGCTGCGCCTTGAGCTGCTCAACCTCCTTGCCCAGGGCCTCGGATGCGCCCGACGAATCTGGACGGATCGAGGTGCGGGTTCTCGGGGCAGCAGAGGTGGTGGAGCTCGAGGCGGTCGACAGACGCTTCTTGGCCTCGGCGACGGGGCCAGTAGCAGCCGACGAGCGAGAGCTGATGGACGAGGGACGAGGGGCGACCGAGTTCGGGGTGCGCGAAATGGTCGACGAGGGCCTGCCGGTGGTCGAGCCGCTGACAGAGCTGGCGGGTTTCCTCGCGGCAGCGGTGGCGGCGCCGAGGGTCGAGGTCCTCTTCTCCCTGCTCGGCGAGCCCACGGCGCTGGCGCTGCTGCTGGGGACGGTCGAGGTGCGGCGGGCAGTCTTCTTGGACTCATCCTCGGAGGCGGACACGCTGGGCCGCGAGCGATGGGTGGCGGTGGACGAGACGCTCGCGGGCTTGCGGACGGTGCTGCTCGACGTGGTGGAGCTGCCGCCAGGGGGGCGTGTGGGAGGCTTGGTCAGGCCACCGGCGAGGCGGGAGGTGGTCGAGGAGGTGGTGCTCGCGGGCTTGCCGGTGCTCGCAGACGACGAGGTCGTGGGACGGCGAACGGTGGTGGTGGTGGTGGCGCCGGAGCTCGAGGCGGGCTTCTTCAGGGAGGAAGCAGTCGACACGGTGGATTTCGCGCTCGGGGAGCGCGGGGCGGCCTTGGGAGCTTCATCGTGCTGGACGACTTCGAAGCTGCCGGTGTCGGACATTTTTGTAAGAGATCGTGAGACGGCCGGAGGGAGAGAGTCTGTCGTTGGGTGGTTCTGCCCACGGGTGCCAATGTTAGCCAGGGTAGCTCATGGAAGGAATCTCGGGTAACCGCAGGAATTGGAAGACACGAGAGGGTAGAAGGGGGGCGGATCCGGAGGAAGTCACAGCATTCCCGGGGTGGGAGGCCGTGGAGAGCTGCATTGACGTCTCCAAAGCGACAATTGGGTCGGGGAGAGGAACATGAATGGGTGTGTCGGTCTTGTTCTTGCTGTAACGTACCTAGCGACACGTCGTACGTGGTCCGGTCTTGGTCTGTCGTTTTTTCTTCTTTTTTTCCTTCTCTCGAGTTTCCTCCTTTGCGAAAGCTGAGTGCTTCACCGCGGGGAGATAAACAAACAATAAAGAATTAAAAAAAAGGAAAATCCCGACAAAGTACAGATGACGCACGAAACGACACAGAAAACGTCGTCGTATCTACAAGATTGGAGCTCTGATCAGTGGCGAAACAGCTGAACAGAGGAGGAAGGGGGGGGACAGTTGGGAAGTGGGGAGGGAGGAAGGATGTCGTTGTCGGGATAGCAGTACGGGACGGGAGGGAAAGAGACGACGGAGGACGGACGGGTACAGGTGAGGTGTCTAATTAGGTAAGGTGCTACCAGCTGGGGGAGAAAATAAAAAAATGTTGCTTCTAGATGGGCGTGGATGGGGACATGGAGACATGGAGACACTTGCTCGTCCCTCTCGTCCCTACCCACCCCTGCCCCGGTGTGTCCAGACTCCAGGACCCTTCCTTTCCTTTCTTTGGCATGGGGTGACGGATGCATTGGATGGCGCCGGCACAGGTACAGGCACAAGCACCGGCACAAGAACATACGCGCTGCACTAGTTAATCGGGTGGAAGCAACGGACGCAGCCCCGGCTTGAGCTGGCACCAGGCGGCCCTTGCAGGCTTGCAGGCTTGCAGCACTGACACGCGACGAGGACAGCAATCAACCTCACCCAACAGCCCCCGCAACAGCAATAGAAACAAAAGATCGTAAGTATGTCGCGGCCTGGTCGCCGATGTCCGAAACATACCATCTCGGATTTGGTCACCTCGAGACCTCGTTCGTCTCTTCCTTCCCGTCCCTCACGATGAACCAAGAAAAGAGGGAACGTGTCTGCCCCCCCCTGACTGACTGACTGACAAAACGGCAAGCAGCGATGAAGCTGTGCTAAGCTGAGCCAGCCCGTGGACAGTGCTGACAGCAGGCGGCTCTCGCTTCAGGAGCTCGGGCGGTGGGTCACCTGTCCACGGCCTGTCATTCGCTGGCATCTGTCTAATGTCCAATCAGATCTTGGTTCTCCCCCCATGTTACCCGATACGTATCTTTGTGCAGGTCGGTACCTCCACGTTTTCAAGACCTCCACGTCCACGCCTCCCACCTGGAGCGAATTCGTCCAACGGCCGTCCTGCCCTCTCCTCATCTCGGCCCTGGGGGGAAGCGCCTGTTCCAGCATCCTTATGCACTCACGCCAACGGCGATTTCGATTCGCCCCAAGCCCAGGAGTCGCAGGAATGCTTCGCGGGATCGGCGCAGGTATCGCATTGACGGGCCTCTCAACTGTGATTCAACTGCCATAAGCCGTCTATCTGCAGCCCAACGCCAGATGACCTGAAGACGGACTGCAGTGACTGTGAAAGCCACCCGAAGCCTTCATCAACGAGCCCCTGAACTAGACTGACTAGCATCTCACGCGCGGCCCCTCCGCCGAAGCGCGCCTCTGTTGCCTCATTCGTGTCGTGTCATAGATACTTTGTCCGTTGATTATCATTTGATCTTTTTCGGCCAGAGAGAGAAAATTACGAGTCGGAAAGGGCACGAGCGACGACACAAATACCCGCCAAATTGAACACGGAAATTTGACCTCAGGTAGCTCGGGAGCGTCGTGCCCCTGTCTGTACCCGTACTTTCGAATCTTTTCATCTGGTTTTCCCCTCCTCGCTCCCGACCAAAGTAATATCGGATGAGGACCAACTGTCCAACCCTGAGTCCATTGAACATCCCGATAGCATCTTCGAGCCATGCTAGGACACACTAGCCTCGTCCTTCAAAGTCGTCGTCCAGAGACACATTCCCCTAGGGTCCACCCTGCTGCCATTCTTTATCCTCCAAAATTCTCCGCTTTGCCACCCACCACACACACACACACACATACACACACATGCACCTCTGCTACGCTTCAGTCAATGTCACCGTGAACATGTCTCGCATGCAGCTTCACAGGTCCTGCATGTCACCAGCAAATCCCACATGAACACCCCTCCACTGAACCACCTACACCGGCCGTGACGACACCCAATGGTGTTGTGTGCGCTGTCAACTTGCCGCCATGTCACCGCAGCCCCACACTCGCCGATATGTGGCATGTGGCACCTCACCGTTGGCCCGACCTGGGTTGGGTCCCAGGAACACTGACACCGCCGCTTCCCGTGATACCTGCGTCATGGCCCAGTATGCCCGACCAGAACTCTTCAACGGAGCAAATCAGCCTGAAGAGCTCTGGCGCCCAAGTAGACCGCTTGTTAGAGGCATTGTAGTCGAATGTGTTTGGTCGAGCTCCTCTAGTCCCTGGGCCATGGCTGAGCCACGCCTAACTCGCAGCTGATCCCGAGACCGCGCATCAGTTTCTAGGAAACCCGACCGAGTTGAGAGTCAGGGTCCCGAGCGACGCATAAGCTTCACTCGAATGTAAAACCGATGATGTATGTTCGGACACGATCCCAAATACAACCAGCATTTCAACGAAATCGGATCCGTCAATGTAAAGCAAAACACATCCCTGTATTTACTCCCAACATTATTAC
This sequence comes from Colletotrichum coccodes, assembly GCA_020466075.1. Taxonomy (NCBI): domain Eukaryota; kingdom Fungi; phylum Ascomycota; class Sordariomycetes; order Glomerellales; family Glomerellaceae; genus Colletotrichum; species Colletotrichum coccodes. The sequence continues at coordinate 9,190 of JAIMZG010001645.1, forward strand.
TACAAAACCTAGATAGAGCCGTCATCATTCTAATAGTCATCATCCGAATCCGTGTCCTCGTCGGGCACGAGGGCACGGTATCTACGGCTGGCGAGGTCCTCCTCGATGCCGCCTTCACTCTCCGGGTCCACGTATCCCTCTCCTCCGAACAAGCTTAGGGCGACAGGAAGGAAAATGAGCGCGTGGGTGCCGGCGAAAATGACGAGAGCCAGCCAAACACGGAAGTAGTAGATCTCAAAGATCTTGGACCTCGTAAAGGCGAGGACGAAGACCCCGAGAAGCTTGGTGACGGTGATGCCGGAGAAGACGGAGCTTCCCACGTTGACCAGAGCCGTCCAGGCGCGGGCGTCGCGACCACGGAAGCGGTTCTTGGCACGCTCCATGACGGTGCGCGAGGGGAACATGAAGGCCCTCGCAATGTGGGCGCAAAACTCCACTCCGATGCCAACGCAGATGATGAGGTTGACGAGCGAGACCGCGTTGAGCGAGACACCAAAGATCGCCATCGCGCCGATGATGTCGACGACGGTCATGCAAACTGTGACTGTGACGACCAGAGCAGTCATAAGAGATCCCAAAAGGATTGACGCAATGACGAAGATGATGGCCACCGCCGACCCAAGGAGAGCGCCCGTGAGCGAGACGATGCTGGCGTATTGGTCGAAGAAGATGTAGAAGATACTGTAGGGGAACACGTCGACGCCGGTCGAGCGGGTAATGTCGGACGCGATCCTTCGGGCAGCCGACATGGCATTGATGAAGTCCTCCTGGCTGCGCAACGGTGTGTGCATCGTTCTGAAGTGGCTGGCGGGAATTGTATCCTTCTCCGAGTCGATGACCACGGCTTGGCCGTACGATGCTTGGCCGCCTAGCGGGCAGTCATCGTTCGTGGGTGCCTTGATGAACTTCTCGAGATAGTGGATGAACTCGCCATCCTGGGGCATACCAGACAAAGTGATGTTCCAGGGCGGGTTGCGGTCAGCAAAGCATGCCTTGCCGTTCTCCACGCAGCAGGAATCGCCGAGATCGGGATTCAGCCACAGGAAGTAGTCGTCGATCCAGCTAGCGGCCGGGGACGAGATGTACGAGACGTCAGGTCGCTTTCTCTCGCCCTCCAATATGTTGGCGAGAGAGAACTGATCGCAGGTGGTGAACCTGGCGCAGATCTCGCGTTGGTTCTCGCGCACCGTGGCGTTGAAGCCTCTGGTGACAAAGTAAACGGGCGGCCCGGTCTCCATGTACTTGTAAAGATCGTTGAAGTAAGGGATGAGATAGGACCCATCCGGGATTGCAACGCGCTGGTCCAAGCCGAGCTGGACTTCGGGAATGAGAGCGATTCCGGCAGCGAAGATGCCGAGGAAGATGACAACGATGATGACCTTGGCCTGCTTTGCGAGAATGGCAGGGGCGTACGTCCGACGGATAAACTGTTGCAGCCAGCTCTCCTCCGGCACTTCGTAGAATCGGGCATTGGCGTTTCCGTTGCTGCCACTGAGGTGGACACGCGCGGCCTTGACCTGAAGACAGGGAACGCAGTCCGCCCGGTGGTCCTCGACACGGATCTGGTTCATGGCCAAGACGGACACAAACAACGTGATTTGGAGAATGGCGTTGATGAAGACAGCGCCGGCAGCGTAGGCGGCAAAGTTGCGCACCGCAGGCATGCCAACAAATGTTCCAAGAGCAAACGCAACGGTCTCAGTCAGAGCCGAAAAGAGGATGGACGGCCCCATGCGGCCCAATGCCTTGGCGATACGCTCCTCAACCATTTCATCAGGATGGCTGACGTTGACCCGTTCGAACTCGTGAACAATCAGGAAGATGTTGTCGACACCGACGGCAAGGACGATGAAGGGAATAACCTCGGCGATAATCAGCGTGGCCTTGAGTCCGAACCAAGAGAAGAGGCCGATGGAGGCGCTGATGGACATGAGGACAATCAAGATGCCCACAACACCGAGAGAGAACTTGGACTGGACCAGAGCGACGGCGGGGTTCCTAATCATATCCCGGAACGACAGCGTAGTAGATCCGAGAGCCAGAGATGCGTAGAGGAACATGATGATATAGCTGATGACCACAATCTTGGCATCAGTGTTGGTGGACTTGTTCAGTTCCTGCTCCAAACTGATCTCGGTGGAGAAGGATAGACGAAGACCACGATCCTGGGCCTCTTGCTGAACTTCCAAGAGACGGTCACGGAGTGCAATCTCCCAGTCCATAGCACGCTCGACGGCAGGGCTGCCTTCGGCCGCGTTCTGTACGACCCAGGTCACTGTAATAGCAGAGGCATTGACGGGATCGTCCTTGTAGCCGCCAAGGATCATGTTCGGCTCGAGGGGCAGACCGAATTCAGGGCGACACTCGACGGGGGACTTTGCACACTGTCGCAGTTGATTCTTCCAGTCTTTCTTGTCGACGAGGGACGGCTCATTGCCGAAGTAGGCACCGACGGACTGGACAACACAGGCGGTGCCGGTAGGCTTCAAGCAGATGTCGTCTAGAGTGGCACCGAACTTGGGGCCTTTCAACTGCTTGACGCTCTTCTCGACATCCATCCACCAAAGCAGAGTGTCGTAGCTAAGAACCGGGGCGGGCTCCCTGGAATGCTGGTCGTTGACCAGAAAGGCCTTTTCGGCGCGGTAGAAGGGCCCGAACTGGTCGTCGAAGAATGCCTTTTCTCTCGCAGCAGGCGAGGTAGGGCTGACCCAAAGGCGCGCGGGGTCCCGTTCGAGGTCGAACCTGACCCATCCGGCGCTAAGTATAATGACGATGATCAGGGCAGCACCGATGGTGATTCCTTGGTATCGTGCGGCTGCGTGGCCGAGCTTGCTGAAAGCCGCGTCGCACCAAGTATTTATCTTGTAGTATCGTTGAGGTCTGTCAAGCATGGCGCCGTTTTGCACCAGGTCGCCCTCATCCTCGTCGTCACTGGGAGACGCATCTTGCAGCAGCCTGAGGCGCTCGCTCTCTCTCCTAGCACGACGCCTCCAGACGATGTGTCCGACAACTCCGGCGATGGCGGCAAATAGCAGAATGCTGTATGTGAAGATGGCAGCGAAGGAGAGGCAAGGCAGAACGCCGACGTGGCATTCGCCAGGCTTCGATACGGCAGGGAGCTCAGGACATACGGCCGGACAGTCAACGCATGCACAGCGGTAGTTGGGGTCCTCGTCGTTGCACTTCTTCGGCTTCAGGTCCCGGGGTGACATGCCAGGCTCGGTGTACTCGGTGGGGAAATTGATTTGAAACGGCGATCCGATGACCTTTTCGTCTCCCAAAAATTTGAGCAGCTGCGTGTAGTTCTTTGCGCCACCTCCGATAAAGTCAATAGCCCTCGAGTTGGAGGGTCCGAACTTGACCTCCTTGCAACTGTCGAAGAAGCCGGTGCCGTATTCCTGTGAGATCAACTGGTCGAGCTCCGTCACCATGGTCTTCTTGTTCTTCTCTTGGGTCTTTGTGATGTTCAAGAAAAGAGACTGATCGGGGGAGCAAGTAAATGTGCAGAACATGTTGAAGAAGTTTTCCTTGCAAGCCGGGCAAGAGGAGATGATCTGGTTCGGAGTGCCGAGCTCGGAGGCGAGTGACTTGACCTGTTGAGGAGCACGTCAGTAAGTTGTATTGCAGCAACGATAGAGATGGCATTTACTTGATCAGCATCGCAGCAGACGGGACCAGAGTTCCATTTCGCCCCGCAGAGGTCGACGATTTGCCGTCGCAGCTTTTCGTCGGGTTCTTCGGCCAGACCATTATCGGGGCATGGCAATTGCTTGCCAAAGAAGCTCTTGGAGCCGCAGTGACCGCGCATGGCGCATCTTCCAGCCTCATGCTTTGGTGTGAATGGCTCTGCCGCCGCGCTGCCGCTTAGCCCAGCCAACAGCAGGCTGCCAGCTCCGAGCAGCTTCCACAGCGTCATCTTGGGTGTCGCCTTTGCCGCTCAGCGGCTATATTCGGGCTATGGCCGGTACTCTGTTGAAGCGTCGAGGTATCCGAAAATGGGCGATAGATGGAGAATACCGTCGCAGAATAGCCAAAAACGACGACGAAAACGACGATGGGAGATGTGGGTGTAGAATGGGAAAGAGGATGGAACGGACGGATGTTGGATGGTTGTGGTGCGACACACGATATCGGTCAGAGCAAGCTTCCTGGGAGCTCCGGTACACGACTTGCGCCTCTTCCGCCCGCGTGCCTGCGTCATCCAAGTGCAACAGAGTGTATCAGTGGGTGGCTGTGGTGCTCCCTGCCTGTACGAGTGGGGCCTTCGCTCTCGTCTGGGGGAAGTTGAACAGCACTCTATTGGCGGGCTCAGTGACCAGCCACTCCGCTGTCAGTGTCCCACATATATCAATGGCGTCACGAACAGAATCACGTGGCCACCTTTTGTGCTACCTGCCCAATGCGGAACAAGCTCGGATTCACCTACGGGGACCACGCCGCATCACTTCCGGACTCGGGACGCCAGGCCTCCCCAGCCATCTTAATCCCGATCAAGGCTCGGGCCGGAAGCCATGCTTTGAAATCTGGCATGGCAGTGGTGGTTCGGTATACTAGGTGTCCTTGCTTCTCGGCAGCGGCAGCAGCATCAATTGACCATGAATTGACTACGTTGTTCAACGCACCTCAGCTCACATGCACTGGGCCGAATCCGTCGGACTTGACAGCGAAGCCAACAAAACCACCCACTCTTCTCGGTTTTGATACGTGGCAGTGCTAGCAAGGCCGGAGCCGCTTCCTGCACGCTTCTCGAAGCGAACCCAGTACCATCGAAGTCTCCCATTCCTCGCAAAGCGATCGTATCATTGAGTGTGTCAATCCTGCAGCGGGGAAGGTAAACCAGAGGGCGAACAGGCAAAAGAGCGAAAACGCATGGGCACGTCCGAGTTGATCCCGCGCGTCTTGTGCGTGAACCAGCCGGTCTCGCTCGAGATGTTTCGTTCATCCATAAAACTGCCTGGGATGTTCTCCGCCAGACTACAGATACTCTTCAGCTGCCGAGCTTGTAAGAGCTTTGCCCTCGATCCAAATCAAATAGAACAGGCGCATCATGTCTATTGTATGAGCCACCAGTGCCCAGCTACATGATAGGCCATTTCGTTAGGGTTGGTAGTGAACTGGTTTCCCGTGAAGCATAATTTGTCGCACGATGGGACGATGCATTGTTTCACAATATATCTGTCTTGCCATAGGAGCATACACAATATTGCTGGATCACCTTGAAAGGTGTTTTAAGTAGTCACAGTTCACCGCCCCAAACATGGAAAGCAAAATCAAGAAGCCAACGCAGCTCTATGGTTACAGCAGTGTGAGGAATAACTTACTTGGCTAGTCTGTCAACCAAACTGACATAATTGGCACTGCGTTTCCCTCTTCGTGCTGATCATTTAAGAATCCAAATGGAAGCTGTCAGTGAACTTTACTCCCTTCTTACTCCGGACACTTGAACGAAAGACTGAGAGAAACACATCAATAAAACAACGCATAAATGTAGACATTAAAGGTGTCGGTATTTGAGCTAGAACAGCTTAATGGGACGGGGACCCTGACATCGCAATGTTGTTGATAATTTCTTTTCCCGCCAACACCTTCGCTGGAGCTCCTGCAATCATACCTTTGAGATGAGCAATTGAGAAGAGGGAACCAGAAAAGCTATGGAGAGAGGGGCCTATGGCCACCACGAAGCGCCTCATCAAACACTCTCAAACTCCTTTCTTTCCCTCCTCCCACCCCAAAATCCTTGGCCCGAAACTGTACCACCCATACATCTCGACACTCCCAATCACACAGAACCCGGTTACCAACCAGAATCTCGCCCGCGGGCTCGAGGTTATGTGTCGGAGACTGAAGACGGGTACCTCGACCGGACCCTCACCGGGCTTGCCGCTGTTCTTGACGTAATTCTTCCCCGGCGCGGCGCCGGCGGTCCGGAACGGGGCGGTGGAGAAGGAGGCGCGCTGGGACGGGGCCGCGAGGACTTTGGTTGCGATGCGCGTTATTGCAGCGGACATGGTAGTACTTGTCCGTGAAGTCGGGTTGGTTGATGAATACGGTGAAGAGCAGGAGGCCTGCGTTTCTTTTGCTTCTATGGATTTGAGAATCAATGCTCTATGTGGATTGCGGATGCGTTCTCTCCACCGACGTATCTCGCCAAATTGCGGGCTTATATCCTCGACCGTCGCTATTTACGACCAGAGTGTCTGCTGTTCACGAGGGAGGTGCTGCAGGCATCTTTGGATGACATGCTTAAGCGTGAAGATGGCTTCCCCAATCCGGCTTCACCCGAAAATATGGAGACCAACCAGTCAGCTCGGAGGAACTTTGAGCTGCAGCAAGTCTCGGTCTCGGTACCTCAACATGCAAATGCTGTCAAAGGAGGCATGCAGTAAATCTAACATCTCAGATGCAAACAATGTACCATATACAACACTATCAGATGCACTCTTACACCGTCATGCTAATCGTCCAGCCAACGCCCACCAACCATGTCTACAGCAAACGCCCCAAAACCAAGGAAGATGCAATCTCATCGAGAAATCATGACTTGTTAATCGTCAGCGGCTTAAAGGGTTTCCTCAACCGGTCTATCGGCGCAATACCCCCCTCTTTTTTCAACGCCGCAGGTCGCTTGAACCCCCCGAAACTATTGGTCGTCGTGGTCGCGTGCAAGCAGCTCGCCGGCCGTTCCCGGACCGGCGGCGGTTGGTCCGTGTCTTGGTTCTCCTTTTCGGGAGATTTTGGCCGAGGAGGGGAACTCGAGAAATTTGCGTAGTGCTTCTTCGGCCCCGCGGTACCTTCAAAGGCTGGTCTCGCAGGCTTGATGGGCAGCTTTCCAGCTCCGAGCCTGTGGCTACTTAGGCTTGCCTCGATGGCTGGCGCAGACCGTTGCGCCCGGTGCAAGCCCGGAAGTTCGGGCAACTCTGGCAAAGCCGGCCACGGCTGGGGAGCGAATGAACGATTGGCTGCTGGGGCGGGGACATCCGATACATTAGATCTGGACCTCTTGACAAAACCCAGAAGACTCTGCTGATCAGCTGGTCGCTTCGTCGTCCCCCTCCGAGGCCCGGCCGACTTTTGAGGCCCCGAGTCGCCGCGCTGAGCTGATGTTGCCATATCATTCGCGGCGGCAAGCATCGCCTGAGCGGCGCTCGCAGTCGTGAATCCCGGCAGCGTAAAGCTGGAAGCACCTTCCATTGTCGTGGAAGCATGCCAAGTCGACACTGGCTGGGAATCGCCATCTTCTGAGGCTGAAGTTGCCTGTGGCCGAAGACGCCGCTGCCACTGCCTGTTTTTACCGCCAGCATCCCCATCGCCGAAGGAGTCCTCTGGGTTCTCGGGATATAAGTTGTCCTCGGGTCGTTCCATGAGCGGCATGTCTTTGAAGACTTTGTCTTGCGACGGCACGTCGGACTCGCGTCGCAGTATGTGTCCAATTTCTTGCAGAATACCCGGTTCGAAAGATGGACCGCGTTTTCTAAAGTACGGGTGAATGTCCGATGGAATAAATTTCGACAGTTCAGTGCGCTCGCCCCCATTTCCTCCGTTCAACGAGCTGTACATCGGGCAACTGAGATAGAGAAGCGACTGGGCCCGCGTCATAGCCACATACAACAGCCGACGCTCTTCGTCGAGATCCTCGGACCTCATGTGCGGAATGGATCCGTTATATACCGCGGGGACAAAGACAATCGGCCACTCGAGGCCCTTGGCTGCGTGGATGGTCGAGATGGTCACCATCGGCTTGTTGTCGGCATCACCTTTTTGTTGGGCATCGGACGCCAAAGAGACGTTGGCCAAGAATCGGCCTAGGGCATCGTTCTCTTGCACCTGCTGGACCCCATCAATCTCTGGGAGACGATCTTCGTCCGCTGTTGCACTCAGGTCCCGCATAAAGTCGCCTGCCAAGCTAATGAATTCCTGAACGTTGGCCCATCGTGCCTCGTGCTCCTCCGGGTAGTTTTCTTGGAGGTATTTCTGGAAGTTGAGCTGCGAGAGCAGATATCCGATGAGATCGACCAAGTGATAATACGGGCTTCCGGTAGGAGGCTCCGCAATCTTCTTCCTGGCTCCCGACACCAGTCTGAGAAGTTCTCCACTGATTTTCTGCTCCATGGCCTTCTTGATGTTTGTCTTTGCCTGCCGCGTCCCTCGGCAATGCTTGCTTAACAACGCCCAAACGCTCATTTTGGAGCTCTCGGCTTCCTCGAGAAGGGACTTGATGGTTGTGTCTCCAATGCCGCGGCGAGGCACATTGATGATGCGAGCCACTGCATCGTTGTTGTCCGGCTGGTGGATGACGCGCAGATAGTCGAGAACCACCTTGACCTCGGCGCGTTCATAGAACTTGAACCCGCCAACCATTCGGTACGCCATACCAGCTTTGCCAAGGGCTGATTCGATGTGTCTGGACAGAGACGCTGATCGCAGGAGAATCGCCACATCATCGTGGGTCAGCAGTTTGCCGGCCATCAGCAGGGTCCTTTTGATCTCTGATACGATCCATTCTGCCTCAATGGCAGAAGATTTGAGGCGCCGCAAAACTGGTCGCGTGCCTTTGTTGTGAATGGGCAGCAGCAATTTCTGGTACCGTTTCTTGTCCTGCTGGATTACTTTCAAGGACACGTCCAGGATCGCCTGCGACGAGCGGTAGTTTTCCTCCAGCGAGATCTCGTCCGTATCCGGGTAGTCCTTGAGAAGGCGGTATAAGTTCTTAATCTCGGCGGATCGCCAACCGTAGATGCTCTGGTCAGGGTCCCCAACGATAGTGATCCGCCCCCTCGATTGAGCGAACAACCTCATGAGGTCGTACTGGATACCGTTGGTGTCTTGGTACTCGTCAATAAGCACAGCTTGAACGTTGGCGACACATGAGGGATGCTTCTGCAGCAGCTCCGCACACTGAGTCAACAAGTCGTCATAGTCCAGCAGGTTTGACAGCGCGAGGTGGTTCTGATACTCTCGAAAGCAGGTCTCCAGATCGCGGCTCTCAGGTACCTCCTTGCCGTTCCGCCGCGGCGGCGTCTCGTTGTTTCCCTTTGCCTTTTTCTTGCTGATCCAAGATCTTGCAACCGGCGGATCCACCGACAGCTGAAATCGCTTGCATATCCTCTGGATGATGGATCGTGAGTCGGCGTCGTCTGCAATGGCGAATTTCTCGTCGAGTCCGATTCGTTTCCCATAAGTTGCGAGGTAGCGGCGAGCAATGCTGTGAAATGTGCCAAGGACAATTTTCCTCCCGCGGTCATCTCCTAGAGCCTTGGCTATGCGTTGCTTCATCTCCCGCGCGGCCTTGACCGTGAAGGTGGCGACAATGATGTCTGTGGGCGCGTACCCGACATTGTCCACGAGCCAGGCGACGCGTGAAGCCAGGGTGTGCGTCTTGCCGCTTCCAGGGCCGGCCAGGATGGCGACCGTAGAAGCTTTTGAGGTGACAGCCCGGCATTGCGCAGTGTTGAGGGTAGCCAGGATGGATTCAGCTGGGCCAGGGGCCGAACTTGACGTATTCATCTTCGTCAGGCGGTCATTGGCGGTAGAGAAACATCGAATTCGAAGAAACGTGCAAGAGGTAGCGGAGGAATCAATGCTGAGCCGCATGTCTCTCCGGCAGCAGGGGAGTCGCGTGCTATGGGCTCGTCGACGCGTCCGGCGGATGCACAGTGGAGGCGTTGGTAGCCACATCGACATCACGGTGCCCGGCACGCTGTCACATGACTAATCAGATGATGAGCAAAACCTATTACGTGAGACTCTTCGTGCCAAGGATCCCTCGCGGCGCACGTTCCGTAGCAGACATCCCGCTGGTCCCCACTCCAAACGGCACCTGCAAGAGAGCGACCCGGAAACACTGAACGCACCGGAGGCAGTGCAAACACTCAACGCTCTGGCATGTCCCAATCAAAACTTTCGTCGATGGCTTCCTTTCGCTGCGACTCACACAAGCCAACTCTGCGAAATCTTCTGATTCCCAGGACACCGGGCGACCCGACGATTCAGTTTGGAACCGTTGCTTCGGCCCACTTCTTTGCCTCATACGCTCAGGCTGCTGTCTCGACTCTCGAGTAGCCTTTACCACAATCGTGACTAACTTGCGCCGGGCGTTACATTTCCTCAGATCCGGTTGCAGTCGCTGACGGTCTACTGTTTGTGATTCGTGGGAGCATGACCGTGAATACAGTGCTCCTTCTTTCGCCCTATACCGAGACCGTCATTCGTGGCGCTGGTTCGACGAGCTGAAGGTTTGTTTGTTTCCTCGATCAATGGCCCCATCCCGCCGTTACCATACTAACCCGACCGACACGAGACGCTCGATTGGGCATGGAGAACGAGCACCGCTCGGATAAAGTCTGTTCTCGGGTTTTTTGATGGGTTCTTTCCATATACGCGGAAAGCGAACGTTCGCTCCCGAATCCCAAGGTTTCCCCTCTCTGTCATGGAAAACAAGTTGAATAGGCAAACCGTATTTCAACGTTCCATCAGCTGATTGGAAAGAACGGCCTGGATCTATCACGGTGACGAAGTTACGATCATCACGCTTTAATGCTGCTCACAATGTAGAGTCACACCTGGGCAAAGATCCCATTCGAGGACGGCTGTCATGCGATGCCGCGGAGGGTGAATGGCTTGTGCAATAAGTCGTGCCCTATTGCAGAAAGCACATGCGGTCAGAGAGTCTTAGTGATGGGCCGACGCAGGGATGGACCTCTCGCTGGACGGGACTTGGGCATGGTCGCTTGTCTTCGTCCTCAACAGAACAGTCAGGAGACAGGACGAGAAGCGAGCGCGACGAACGACGGATGTACACCTGACCTGGGAACCGCTCGTCTTTTCACCAGTTCTCTTCGACAGACTGCGGTGCTCTCGACTCTCAGTGGACGGTCATTCTGGGCCCCAGCTGGCATGGCATCGCCCTGCAACGACGAATTGAGTTGGCGAAATTAGTTCGGGTGTGGTACGGCGCGGGGTTGGATCAACTCAGATGTGATGGAGCAACCCAATCATGACCCCGGTAGCCGTCCTCGGCGCTTAAACCCCCTGCCATCACGTCGATCCATCCAACCACAACTTGGGAAGCCCTTGATGCTCCCGCCTCCCCTCTGCAGACGACAAGAATAGCTACGGGCCATTTTGGGCGCTATTTTCCCTCGTCGCCATCAATCATCATGCAAGTGCGACCGCTTCGCAGGAGTCGTGCCTGGGGGCTCCAGCAAGTCAGAGTCCAGAGCACACGGCCAGCGCCAATCTCGACGCACTGCCGAACCTCACCAGCCGCTATATACCCTTTGAGCGCCGCATATCCGTGCCTTTCCATGTAACTTCTCCATCACAATGTGTTTCGGACCCTCCTCCAGGAGGTAAGATCATCAAAGCTGGATTTGACTTTTTAAAAGAGTTGCGGTGTCCTCGCACCTCACCATGAAACCCGTCCAAGCCCTTCTTAACTCGCGTCCTCGACTTCGACTTCACTTCTTGTCCTTCGCTCTTTTCTCTTTCATCATTCTTGTCTGCAGCCCTGCTACGCTTGCAGCGCCGTCCGTCCACGAGACTCGCAACAGCAACCCACTGAACATTGATTGGGATCCCGCCCCGTCGCCCGAGGACGGACCTCCCGCATCTGCAGGTGCTCTGAGAGATCCTGCGTATCTTCCCTACCAGATCGGCGCCATCGTCGGTTCGTACGGAGTGTCCTTGGTGCTGGTCGCCGTTTTACTGCTTATCCTCTCGAAAAGACGTCGCGAGGCCCTGTCTGCCGGTGACGAAGAGGTCGACTTCGACGAGCCAAAGTCGCCACCAAAGCTCACGCTCGAGGTGCCGAGTTCACCCAGGAGCATCCCACGTAGCCCCGTTCGCAACTTCTCGTACCCTTCGCCTGAAGACTATCAGACACCGGAGTACCCAACTCCCCAAACGCCCTACGTCGCCCCGACACCGACATCAACGCTTCACGCACCCGGAATAGACTTTACCGTGGACCAGCGAGTGGTTGCAAAGGACAAGAAAATGGCGCAGACGCAACTCGAGGAGATGTACAAGTACGTGATGGAGCAGGAGGAGGCCAAGGCGCTGGGTATCAAGCTGGAGGGGTCGCCAGTAATTTCCAACAACACCCAACAACTACCGGCGCCATCCAATGCCAGCTTCAGCAAATCGTCGCTCAGGAAGGAGAAGCACAAGCCGGGCAATCTGAACCTGGGCGAGGAGAAGTCCGAGAAGAAGCAGTCGAGGGCGTCGTCCATCTTCGCAGCGCTGCGTTCGCCCAAGAAGACAAAGGAGGTCAGGGGCATCAGCATCTCATCGCCCATCATGACGCCCATGACGGGAACTTTCCCGAGGCAGGAGGCTCAAGAGATGAATGCCATCCCGCCGCGGCAGTACGCGCCGCCCCCGCCCCCACCGGTGCCCACCGACCAGATGCCGTACGGAGGCGCGCAGCAGCACAACGGCCAGGTGTCGCCCGTCAGCCCGGATTACTCGCCCGAGAGCACGCAGAGCATCGACGAACGGATCGGCGGGCAGATCCCCATCGGTCACGTCCGCAAGCCCTCGGCAGCGTTGTCGGAGATGGACCCCAACTCGGCCGTGTCGGAGAGGTCAACCGCCCCGCTCATCGGCTGCCGCAGTCGCCGAAGCCGGGCGCCAGGTTCTCCACCACGCTCCCTGCGTCCCCAAAGCCGGGGTCGTCGTTCCAGATTCCGGCGCCAGGAGCCGGGGGGTTCCGGTCCAAGGCCCCCTCGGCAGTCCGCACCGGCGGCGCCCTACCCCTGCGCGCGTACGAGCCCGCCCTCAGCTCGCCGTCGCTGGCGTCGCAGACCACCAAGCAGACCGTGTTCACGCGCACGGGGCCGCTGTCGCCCTCGGGAGCGCGCACGCCGGCGACCGGGATGGCGGTGCCGTACTCGCCTTACCAGCCCTTTACGCCTTGCGTGCCCATGACGCCGTCGCTGGTCACCAAGGCGACCGCAAGAGAATGAGGAAGCTGGAGCCCAAGACGCCGACGTTGGAGATGGTCAGGAGCGAGGACGATATCTGGTAAAGATGGGGGAGTCGCCGGTTGGTCGGGTTAGATAAAGGGAAATACCATATAGAATGTGGGATCAAGCAAGCAGGCCTGGCGGGCGACCGTGGGTATAATGTCATCATGAACTTTTCTTTTCCTTCTCTTTGAGACAAAGAGCGCGCCGTTTCTTGGCGTTGTCTCATAGGGTTTCTATTTCGCTTCATCGCATATACCACCGAATATCATACAGGCAAGTAAGAGAATGAGATGTTTGAGAGGGATGAGAGGGATGAGAGGACTGAGAGGGATGAGAGGAAAGGAGTCACGGCCATCGATTAGAGTTTACGACAAGAGTCAGGATGCAAAGGACGGCGGAGGTGAGTGGAGAGGGGAATATGGGAAACCTGTCATGCTTCTGGATCGACCGTCTAGCATCTAGTATCTTTAATAGGGTTATCGTTCGGATTGCATCCCCCTCCCCAATTCGGGATTCTCGAGCCATGCGTGTTCCCAGTGCCCAAGGACGAATAGGCGTTTCAGATGGTCCCCGACGAGGAGGGGTGAGGGATGCGTCTCGTGTCCTGCTTTTGGTGTGTCGAATCGAAGCATGTGCTGATCGGCCGGCGGTACGTGGAGGTTAAACAATGTCCCCTGGTCCGTTCCCCGTCCTCATGCCTCGAGAGCCCGCACGCCCTCTCCCGGTGTCCCACCACCCCCATTGTCAGAGACGAGGTTGTTGGAGGGCATGCGGGGGTTTGATGTCGCAGCCATGTCCCCATTGTGAGACACTTAGTGAGGCGTCGATAATGGCATGCGAGGTAGGTGGCAGAGTGACTCTGGGGCTTGGGGACAGAGCCAAGCCGTGAAGGCTTGAAGCCAGGAAAGGAGAGATACGAGACGAAAGCGATGGTGCCAGTCGCAGCCATGGCTGTTTTCAGCGGGCATCAGCAGCACTTGGCTTGACGTCGTTTGGCTTTGTGAACCAGCTGTACGGCGAGCACCGGTGGGAGCATTTGGGGTAATTTGTCACTTTGTTCGGAGAAGATGGGCACGAATGACGGGGAGCGTGGGTAGCCTGGGCAGAAAACGCCCGGCATGCCATGGAACACCAGGTGAGCTGAGAGCTGGCCGAGAGCCGAGCTGAGGTGAACCAAGTCCAATGAGTGAGAGTGAAGGAATGAGAGACCGAGGAGTTGGAGTGTTTGAACACAAAAATGGGCAGCAATACAATGTCTGGAAGCAACCTAACGCGTTCTAGCTCGAGCAGAACAATCGACAGTGCCACACGGTTCCCAATGCCCTCCCCGCCGCCTCTCTGGTGCCTCCCCTCTCTCGTCCGAAGCCTGATCCAATAGACTTTTGCAGTGCTTCTTGGCTTCATGTGGCGTCTCTGCCATGTGGAGAATGGATGAGAAAATGACAATAAAAAAAGACCAGGGCGCGCGGCGCGGTGTTTCCTGTCCCCGGAGCTTTTCTCAGCGGGCATCCAGTGTTCATCCCCCTTCTCCGTCATGCCCCTTGCGTATCTTCAGGCACCGCGGAGAGCGGCCGATGTGTCGGAGACGCCCGTGGATGAAGAGACACGACAGAGACAGACGGATGGATTGCGGGAGGAATGGGCGCTTGTTCGGTCGAGGCCGGTGGGCGAAACACAGGTGGCAGTGGGAGCGGGAGGTATCATCCCATATTAAATAGCGTATCGAGGTACGTACCTTAAGCTCCGGTCCCACATGGCACCCGACTCTGAACAAGGACTCGACGCCTGGGAACAGCCGACACCAGCGAAAGGACGGCGGCAGACCAGGACTTGGTTGAGGGGAGGCAAGGACGAGCAGGGACGAAGGTGGTCTGGGCTCCTGCAGTTTCTGGGCTCATATCAGGCGTAGTTTCCAGATAATCGTACGATG
>JAIMZG010001646.1:0-11090 GCA_020466075.1 Colletotrichum coccodes
TTTTCATTACTTGCCTTGGCCAGCAGCGATCAGAGAAAAGGCACGCACGGGCCATCTGCCCGGCTCGCAACAACAGCACAAGCGAAATCTTCCGAGAGGTCGGAGGCAGACTCTGGCAAGAGAGCTCTTTTTTTCACCTTCACGCAAAAACACACCCCATCACCACCCCCTTCTCATCAATTGGCCGCCAACGAAGCTCCTTCTTCGACCCCGGAGCCGCCCATATCGACGCATTCCGACCCGTGATCTAGATACCCCGACTTTTAATACCCTCCTCCCGACGTCGACGTCTTCCTCCCCCTTCGGTCCCACAATGTCTTCCGCTCTCGCCCGCCCGCTGATGCGGACCACCGCTCGCACCCTCCCTTCGCGCGTTGCCGCCCGTTTCGAGTCGACCACCACCCAGAAGGCCACCGAGTCCGCGAAGGACGCTGCCGGCAAGGCCAGCGAGTACTCGGCCAAGGCCGCCCAGGGCCTGAGCCGCGCCGCCAGCGCCGCCGGTCCCGCTCTCTCTGGTGCCGTCAGCGCCCTCGGCAAGGTCGGCGGCCGCACCGGCAAGGTTATCAACTTCATCGAGAGTACGTGCCACCCGGGACGAGAATTCATACGAGAACCGGCGCAAACGAGCGCGTTCTCATAGTTTGGTTGGCCAATTACTGACGAATATGCTACTACAGAGCAGGTTCCCTGGGTCATCTACTACTCTCGCGTCGGCCTTGAGCTGTCCAAGATCGTCTTCCACGGCCAGAAGATGGCTCCTCCGTAAGTTGATTTCACTTCAGTACTTGCTCGTCAGCTTCTAATGCACGATATAGCCCCGTCAGCACCTTCCAGTCCTACTTCCAGAGCGCCTTCGGCGCCCTGAAGAACCCCAGCGCCCTCCTGAGCTCCGCCTCTTCGACCGCCGGTTCTGCTGCCTCTGCCGCTGCTGCGAAGCCCGCGACCATCGCCTCGCGCATCAACACCGCCTCCGTGGCCTTCGGTGCCGTTGTCGCCGCTGAGTGCCTCGGTTTCTTCACCGTCGGCGAGATGCTCGGCCGCTTCAAGCTCGTCGGCTACCACGGCGAGACCCCCGCCGCCCACCACTAAACGAGCGAACCTTGAGTCTTCCCATCTCGCATCCACTCAAAGGGAAAACGGATGGGAGATGTTTGTTCCTCGTCATTAATTCAACCTGCATCTAAAGAAAAGAGCGCAACGGTGGTATCGGGATATAGAAATCGGGGAGGGGGACGTTTTGGAACCATGACATGAATGCTCGATGCCCGTGGTAGAGGTTTATGCATCCATCTGCACAGCTCCCGGTCGATATTTGTTCGGCCACCACGGAGCTGATGTCTGGGAAACGCAAAAAGAGAATGGCCTGACGGCCTTGGATCCGGTCGTCAGGCGCATTCTCGACAGGCACCTCATTATTTCCTTATGTAGACTCTGTACATCACACGTCAACCGCAGTCCACTCACGCTGCGAAACCTGCCTCCTGCAGGTAAACAACAGGAAACCTTTTGAACCAATCTCTCCGTCGTTGTTACTCAGACGGCCCTCCCTTTATCTGACTTCTTCTCAACCCAAGCCACCGTATACTTTTACTGAAGCTCTTTCTGGCAGTGGCCTAAGTCCCGGGGAACGTCAAGGGGGCAACGGAGAAGTCTCGTCCACCGAGGAACGCTAGCTAACTGCTGAGGTAGCTTCAGGTCATCCAACCTGGCTAATAACACTTCCCGGAAGTCAAATGCAGCAGGAACCAATCGTAAAGGGTAGGACAGAACAGCCGCCGGGCAAGATGGTCACTCTCATGACGAGCTTTGAGGCAACATTCAAGGCCCGTCTGGTTCAAAGCCAGCCAGAAGACCAAGGCGGGTTAGGAGACGAGAAAATGTTGTATGAGATAAGCCGACCGCAGCCATTCAGCTCCGGCCCTCCTGTGGAAATTAGCAATGAAGATGGCCCTGAGAGAGATCTAGAACATCCAGGCAAGCTGCGAAGCCGGTCGTGGCCGTGAGCAAGAACAACCACTCGATAATGACGGACGAGCCGTCCTTTTGTCCGCTGCTAAAACCTCCCCCCTCGCCTCTCACATATTGCACCCGTCTGGAGAGTGTTCTGCGTCAACGCATCATTTCCAGTCCAGGATTGACATTCCGAGACCCTACCCCCTTTTCTCGTTGCAGTACCTCCTCTGTAACCGGCAGAGCACGATGCGGCTGTCCTCTTCCCCAGCTAACGTCTAGTGTCTCGACCGTTGATTAGCTGCGAACGACATCTTCACTTCTGCCGAAGCCCCGCGGAGCTGGCACCAGACAGTGACTGTCTCGCCCTGCGATTGATCAGCATTTATACACAACTCTCGTGCCACTGGCTGTCGCAGCGTACAATGTGCGCAATCTAGCCGAAACTCTCGGGGGCCGCGGGGAGATTCGTGGCGGCGGTTTTGAGTGTGCGATGGCTGTGGACGAATATTACAATGGGAAGGGGCTCGACACCGCCACGAGGAACCCCGTGCTTGCCAACTCCCCTTGAACCTGCAGTATTCGTACCCAACTAACCGGAACATGAGGTAGATAGCGAAGAAGGCCCTCGGAATCGTCCCGAGTGATGTCTTGGGAAGAGAGTTCGTCCCATCTCCTCATCCGGCAGATATCCGAGCCACGCCGGTCCACAACATATTTCTGGTCTCTTTCCATGTCAATTCACGAACCGATTTATACTCGATGATGTCCCCCAAAACGAATCAGGTAGCAAAAGAAGAAGATGAGGAAGTACAAGAATGAACTCGAATTCCATTCGGCAAGTATACCGAGCTTCGCGCCTGCGGCTGCACGGAAGGATGCACGCGGATATACGGAGAAGGGCAACACGACGAGTGGCGGGATACTGTCGAACGAATCCTTCTATTCCTTTACTCAACAGTCTGAAGAAGGCCATCTGTAACAACAAAGACTATCGAGCGCCCATATTTAGTTTCCCCCACCATTCATCGGTCAACAAATAGTCAAGAGCAACTCCCCTCAAGTCTATGAGTCTCGGAAAATCCTCCTGCTTTTGTTCACTTACACACATCACACATCACACGAAGACCCTAGGCCCCATTTCCCACGCCTCCCCTCTTTTCCAGCCCAGTCACCTGGTTGTCGGCCAACCCTAAGCAGGCACTTCCCATCCACACCGCCCCAGCCCCAGTGAGCGACAAGTCACTTCGCTGCCTTGTCCAGTCCGGCCAGGCAACCGTGCCGAACCCCTGACTCCCAAAGGGAATACTGAATGGGGTACAGCTTCTGTGGCGCCGTCCTCGTATGTAGGAGCTTTGGATGGGGTTGACGTCTAGAGCTGCCCCCGTCCCCCCCAGCCTTCGTCTAGGCCGCACGCGCGTGCCCCAGAAAGAAACGCCGAACAATCCGAAAACTCCCACGTAGCGTAACCGAGTGTAGTATACCGCCCCGTGAGAGATATCCCACGCCCAGTCGACTACACACCGTGCGTCATCTTGAACTCGATCCATACTTTCCACAAGGTTCAGGGGGTCGTACTCCCGCCTTTCGACGATGTATGTGCAGACTGCAAGTAGCCCGCAAGTCGCCCGTATAAAGCGGGGGTGTGCTTTCCCTACCCAAGGAAAAATAAAAGATGAGAAGCAAAGGCTGGGCATCGGGGACCGACACCGGGGACCTAGCGCTTGAATCGAGGGTGGGAGCCCGCAGTCGAGGGACTTCCGCAACCACCCCCTGTCATGTTACCGCCCCCTCGGGTCCCCGTGGAAGCAGACCGGTCGTCCGGAAAAGTCAGCTACCAGGACCGGCCTCTGAAGCCAGCCAATGCGGTGTCCGAAGTACTGTGCACATCCGAATTGCAAGAGGAGATGGAAGGTGGTAGGAAACGTGCTTTGTCGAGTGGACACTCTTCCCGGGTTTCCTTCCTCGTTGAAACTCCCCTGTTAACGTGTAAGTAACCCAGCAAGAGAATGTTGATTACTTCGTTAGAAAAAGCATCGTTTCGCCAAGTATACGATGCTGCCATCCCTGTTGCACCTCCATTTCGCTCGTTCACAACATAGACGGGGAGTGGGTGGCTACGTGAAAGTATTCTGTGACGCACCATTGCATTGCATATACTGAGTGGACACACTACGAAGTGTCGTTCCAGGATGTCAGTAATAGCACCTGAAGCCGACGCAACGGTTGAGGGAAAGCAGTATGAGGTTCGCGGCTTGAGTGTAGTTTCACCGATGATTTAGCAGCCACGGGCTCTTGCAAGCGCTCCCAAACAGGGAGCGAGATGTATGTAGTCGACTCCAGCGGAGCAGAAGACTGATTAGAGAAAGCAGTAGTTGAAGCGAGGCCTGGGGAACCGTCGCTCTCGTATGTTTCTCGCCTTGCCAAGAGAACTGCAGAAGAAGCAACCGAGGCACGCAGTCAAGGCGAAGAAGCAACAACACACCGACATCTCCCCCATGCCACGAGGCCGCTGGCCCGACACCCTCGGACAGCAACGACGAAAACAAGAGTCCAAAAAGCGTTTCTGCTTCCGCCTCCTCGGCCTTCCATAGTCACGACCACCTCCGCCGCTGATACCCCGCCGCGTGCAGTATCATCGTGAATAACATGGTCCCAGGACTGGCAACCAGGTTCCAGGTAATAACCGCTGCGGACCGCAATCCTGCCATCAATCCCCTCCCCCCCGTGCGTCTGTCCGCCTGTCCAACCGTCATTTAGCCAAACCTGCATGGCCAGCTGTTCCCGCATGAAATACCTCAGTCCACGAGGTTCCGAACCCAGCCCCCGCTTCCAAGGCTCTATGAGTCTGGTCGGGGTAGACTACAAGGAGGTGGAAGGGAGGTTAGTTCCGTAACATTGCATGATCCCCAATTCACCTCCCCGTCTTTCAATGCCCACCACTAAGGAAGGAAGGGGATGAAGCACCGACGACACGAGGGACAGACAACACAACACACACCTTCTGCCCTGCCCACTCATCTCCGGATACCGTGTTCCCGGATTCAGGCGTCGGTGCCCCATAGTGTACAAATACATTCAGAGTGAAAAACGGAAAGAGCAGGGATGGTATGGATGATGTGTAGGAATATGTGTGTGCATGTATGTATGTTGTATGCGCATTTGAAATGCGTGTGTGTGGGGAGAAACAAGACAAGAGAACAGGGGCAAGGCAGATTAAAAGCGAGCATTGGCCTTACCGTCGTCTAACACACCAACGGTGACTGCATATTCGGAGGCGGCGGGTTCCTCTCCGTCATGCAAGTCGCATGTCGAGGTGGCTGGTGTGGCTAGCCGACTTCGAGGCGTGGCGACTCTGCACTATTTCAATCTTAATCGGGACGACAACATGCCATTGGCGAGGGAACGAGAAGGGATAAGAAACAAGATACAATTTAACGGTAAAGCTCTGAAAGTCTCGAAGGTCGACTACGCAGGAAGAGTGATGCGTGGAGGGCGTTGGTGGTGATGCGCATGCACTCATTCCCGGTTGTGGACTTGCAGGGGGATGGGCCAACGGGCACGAGGCACGTACGTGACGTTTTTCTTGCGGGTATACTTGAAGATGCCTTCCTCAACCATTTACCCAGCGGCGTGCCTTTCTGCTACGCATCCCTGAGGGCCTCATTCCTTTGTTCAACGTTGGCAGACCACAGCGAGGTCCCTACCCCGGCCGGCATCTATGCAGACGTTGCCCGACCCGGTGGGGGGTTTGACAATGGGCTGTAACATTATTGTCCGTGGCCATGCAACGACCATGACCCACAAGTGGTAAAAGAATGGGAAACGGGCTGGCCAACTGTTGAACGGCCGACCAAGGGTGGCTGGCTGATACGGAGGTGCACGGGGGACACTGGAGTGATGCGACCTGCAGGATGATGTGGAGATGGTAGGGTCGGGTCGGGGGAAAGAGAATAGCACCCAGCTGTCCCGCGAGGCTCGAAACAAGAACATACTGATGCGTCCCATTCGGGCTTCGACTTCGGAAAGAGATGCGACGAGGCTTGCCGCTTGTCTTCTAGTTCCTCATCCCACACCAAGGGCCGGCTTTCCAGCACAAGGTCTTCGCCTTTGGACCACACTCGCGGCTCAACTACTGCATGATTCACCACACCAAGGGAAGAATCAAACCCGGCCGTGACATAGGCCGGGCTGCCAGCCAAGGTCCCAGGCGGTCTCAGGCGCGGGTCGCGATTTAGGATCATCGTCATTCATAGCCCAGCTTTATTATACAAACAACTTGAAACGGGTAAGAAAGAAAACAAATAGCGGCCGCGAACCCCAACCCTCTTCCTCTATGCAGGAGTAATTCGACCCGCCGGCCAACTCCAGCCATGGCACAACAAAAACAGCATGCATCGCCTATGGTCTACGTGTCTCTTGTTGCTCTTCTCTATCCACACCATCTTGTTCCTAATATGCATGTACAGCGTCAACCAACGCCCCTGTTCAGGTTCGCTTCCTATATCGGGGAAGGAAAGGAAAGGAAGCACGCGTAAAGCCCCAGCCATGTCATGATTTTTGGTTCAACCGGGCTGTTTCCCTCCCTGCCAATGGAACCATACGACAAACATAGGAAGCCAAGAGGTTGTTGCGCCCTGGTCAGCACTTCAGATAGCCTAACCAGTGGCAGATGGATTCTTTGGGGGGGGGGGGGGGGGGGGAGAAGTCTTAGTAAGTTGATTTTTATTGGAGGTAACAGATATTCTGATAGTTTGTTCTGCCGAATCGGGGTATATAAATGCGAGGGCCCGCGCTTGCATCAAGGCCATGTGAAATGGTAAAGGGCTGCTTTTGTGCGAGCGATTGCTCTTATCGAAGGAAGCGCATGACGAGCGCTTGTAAACACATTCGTGCGACCTTGGTAACAGGACTATCCGAACAAGGCGAGATGATGGCATGTGAAGAGAGAGCCATGGACCGACCGATTGCGAGACTCAAAGCGCTCCCCCGCTATGTGCACATGCACACATCCGACGTGATGCGGGTAGCCAACGGCCTTACTCGGATCGAGGAATATGCTGTGACCTGCGGGGGTCATACCAGACCTCGCGAGATCTCAGGCAGGAAGCCGCGAGGCGTAATTCGGCATAAATAACTCAAGCTGCCGGGCTTGGTGACGTTTGGCAGGTACATGATCGACCGCAAGTTTCCCAATCCCGTACAAAGGTGAGGCTGGATGGGGCAAACTGCATTTTCCCGGCAATGCATGTTGTAAATGACGACGTTGGGCGAAGTGGTGTCGCATGAGAAATCGCAAGTTGAATCTTTGGCAGCGCGGTAGCCGAGTTAATTAGTCACTTGGCAGTGAGCCTAAGCTGTTAAAAAGGTGGATGTTGTAAACACAGGAAACAAATCGCTATAGTGGTCCAATTGATAGGCGTCTCTTCGCGAGATGCCCGACTTTGCAGGCTCGCCTCGTCCCATTCCGGGCCCGTACGGGCGTGCAACGGGAGGGTAACGGCATGAGAACCACCAAGCCGTCAAATCCCCTCTTGTGTGATGGGGACCCGTCGGCAGATTGGGGACGCTCCTTTTCGAATTATTGGCCAGGTTTCCTGGCCGTCCAGACAAACCTGGGCTCAGGAATTAGCACATTGCCTCCAGAAAAAGAGCATGCAGCTACCTTGACGGCAACATGCATAAGAGAACTCACATTCTGCAGTAGGCATGGACATGGAGCCGACAAATGTCTCTCTTGAGATCTTCCACCAGCCTGTCCACTTGATGCTTTGGCCAGCCCTCTACCTGAATAAAGGGCGCGAGCGTCAGGGCCTCGAGACCATGCGTCAGGCCGAGATTGAACCACCGGCCAATCTCCTGATCGAACGCATCAGTGCTCCACGGGTTGATTGGTAGCTTGACTACGTTCTCGGTGATATTGGTGAAACCTGCGGCATGAAGTTCGGCCCTGGTGTCGAAAATGTCTATGGGTTGTCTGTATGTCTGCATCGCACGTCGCAAGGTGTTACCCCAAAGAACGAGAGGCGAATCCGGCGGCAAGGTGTTGTCATCGCTACGGAAGACCCATTCAATTTCCACCTGTTCGATATGGCCGCCAGGCCTAATGTGCCGGAAGGATTTCCTGTACAGGTCTGTCCAGTCTCGTATGGAACCGAGCAGCATCTGAATGTGGATCATGTCGAAGGTCTGCTCTGGCGCTGGCCATGGCGCCTCGACATCAGCGCGCACGAATGAAACACACGTGGGGATCCTAGGGAAAAGTGAGCCCATGCTGCCAAGCCCGCGGGAAAGGTACGCAGAACATACACCTTGGGCTGAATGTAAGCAAGGTCGAGCCCTAATACGCGGCCCTGGTTGTCCTCGCCCTTATAAAGTGAACTGTGGCGAGAGTGTTAGCAACCAAAAGAGCTGTAACCTGACGCGAAAGGAGCGGGATGGGCTTCTTACTCGCCGATGTCGATCGCCCAAATGCCAGTGCCCGTCCCGAGATCAAGGACATGGGCCCTATCGGGCAGCGGTGTATCATGGAGCCTGCTTTTCCTTGCCAGGAAGATGAGCTTGTGGAATATGTCCAGTCTGTCTTGTTCGGCCTGGAGATTGTGTCAGTCGAAGAATGATTTCCCCTGCACGGCAAGAATTTGAGAGAGACTTGCCTCGTCGATTGGAATCAAATATCTCCCTCGTCGGAAACCCCCGTAGATACGACCATGATCAGAGTAATCCGATGGGGTATCGGGAGTCCCACTGGAGATGGCACGTCAGCGGCTCGTCTCGGCGAAGACAACCTGGCAATGCCGCAGTTACGAGGATGACGTACCCGTTTTGAGACATTGCTACCATACGAATAGATATATGAACCGTTCAGGTTTGTGGACTGTAGCTGAGCTTGCTGTTCAAGACGAGGTGGCAAGCAGGTCGGAAAGGCGGTTCTTGAGCGATTGCAGAAGCAGTAGCATCAATGGGTAGGTGGCGTATTGAGATCACAAGACGATCTGTCACAGCACCAGGAACAGAGCCACACACCGAAGTTGTGGGCTTGTAAAACTGCCTTGCTTAGTTGACAACCTTCAAGTATACCGTGACTGTATTTGATGAGCTTTGGCAAGTCAGCGATGATGGAACACGCGTTACGAGGGGGTCAACAGCCCAAGGGATGAGGTGATGCTGGCGACATTGAAACAAGGGAAGGGGATTGGACCTGGAGAAGTGGGATTGAGAAGCGGGCAATTTAAAGAGTGCGTGCAGTAGTGAGTCTTGACTGGGAAACGAAACGAAATGATGGTCGCAGTGCAGGCGGCTGCAAGTCGATGGAAGCACTCGCTGATGGTATCCAGGGAATATGACCGCCAGTGCGACTGTCTTTTATGGGGAACGTGACCCGAGCGAGGGCCCTTTTCCCAGAGAGGTTGCCGGGAACGAGGGAATAAGCCACGGCGAGATGTAACAGATATCGGTGGGAAAAGGGGGTGAAAAGGAGGGCAGTGACGAAACCCAATCCTGTTCCTGCGTCGAGGAATCCGGGTTACTTGACAGCTTCTTGTATTCCGAGGATTGGTACACTGACACCGCCCTCTCACTCACACAGACACACCAGCAAGGAGCAACAACGACCAACAACACCACATCAACACACAAGACACTCTGCACTTGCACTTGCACTTGCACTTGCACCGACCGACACATGCGAGCGCGCGCATACACAGACTTGAACGCATCTTTCTGCTTTCGTCTGTCCAAGGCCCCCCCTTCATGGATATGACAGGGTTGCTGGCACGGCACGACAACTCACGGCCCAGCCAACAAGGCGAACGACGATGTGGCCAGAGAAAAAGCTGCAGGACGCCTTTCGCCTTCCAAGACGGTATTGAGGGCGAGAATGACATGGGTTGAGGTGCATCAACTTAGGGCAGAGAAGAGGGCCAGGTGATGGGTATTGACAGCGTACCAGTACATGTACCTGCATGCAAACGGTCGCAGTAGAGCATGGAGCTGAAATGACAGAAGAAATGTGTAGGATGGATGTGTGCGTGGGTGTATGTATGTCTCCATGTGTTTGTCTGCTGAGGTGCAGGCTCATATTTTCCACATCACCTCTTCCTCGGTCTTGCGTGTGTCGGCCGTTTGGCGCACTACCCCAGATGTCTGGTAGATCAGGAACAGAGACGGACAGACAAAACGTTGAACAAAGCAGAACGAGACACGACGAAGCTTGGTAGATGCGACAGAGACAGAGAGAGAGAGAAACATGGAGAGAGGATTTGAAGGTACAAGGCAAGGTTGTTACGAGAACCAACGCGACAAAACGACAAAGGGAAAAAGCGCTGCAATTGACGTACGAAGTCGGAGCGGGCGGGCTGCTTCTTGCTTGCCTGCCTGGCTGGGCGGCCGAAAAAATCGATTGGGGTCGCACAACGAGTTGGAGAGGTCGTACAGACGAGGACGAGTGCTGCGGTAATCGGCGTCTTTCTCGTCGTGTGAAGATTGGCCAGAAGTGATAGGTTGAGAAATGGTGGGCGGCGTCGCAAAAGGCGAGAAGCCGTTGGTCGGGTCAGGCTGGGTGGGTTGGGGTTGAAGTTTCAGAGCAACGTTTTGTTTCGATATCTTGGCGTCGGTGTAGATGGGTTCAGAACCGGAAATAAAGCCAGAGTAAGTGACAAGGTAAGAATTCACGTGGACTAGCCGAATTGAGGCGGGAGAGTGTAGAGACTCTAGGGCGGGAGCCGGTCAGGATTGCGGTCAAGGTTCGGGTCGAGGCCGCGCCGAAGGTCGAGGTTCGAGGTTCGAAGTGGCCGCTGGCGCTGGTGCTGCAAGGTGATGTGATTGACGAGGTTGAAGCCTCCGTTGGGCAGCTTGGGTCGGGTTCGTTTCGGCGACGGGCGGGAGCGGGAGGAGCAGCGATCTAATGGGATGGGAAGTATGGAGTAAAAGTAAGGGGAAAATATAAATCAACAGGGCACAAATGCACAGAGGGGCAGGGCCGCAACAAAGACATGGACCTCCCGACCTTGGTACCTGGCTCGAAGGGCGGAGGCCAAGGTAGTTAATTGTGTGGGATATCTTTTTGTGTGGCGTGGCGTGGTGTGGTGCGCGCGCGCGTGTGTGTGTGTGTGTGTGTGCGTGTGTGTGTGTGTGTGGTG
>JAIMZG010001647.1:0-18093 GCA_020466075.1 Colletotrichum coccodes
CTATGAAAAGTAGAGCGCTTTTCGCTGAGATATTTCTCGATGAAGATGGAGCTTCATGACGGTCCAGGTACTGTGTGTATCACTTTTTTGTCCCCAGCTTGCCATGGGAAGTTGGGTGGGGCGCCTCATTGTTGAAGGACACGCACGGTCCACAGGCTTCCAGGGCCACCTGCCCACTGACGACGTTCCCTCAGCACATCGCCGCAATCAATTAGTGACATCAACAACCCGATCGCCCATCGTTCATCTCCCTGAACTGGGCCCCTTTGGTGGTTGGCGGGGCGTGGACCTTTGCGGGACTCGGGTACTGAGAGTCCTTTCTTACCATGGGACCGCAACTTCACTGGACAACACACACACAAACACATACTCAACACCTCGACATCACACGACGGTAGCCGCGCCGAGCCTTTTTCGATCCAGAACCCGAGACACACACATGATCCTCGACCACAATTTCATCGCAGCAGCACCTCGTCACGAAACTTTCCGTGCGCCGTCTGCAACAAATATCCTTCCCGCATCTCGCATCGCATAAGCCAATACCCCAGTCCCGACTCATGCCTACCGGGCCTCCTGGTTGCCCCTCCTCCCACCATGGACTTCGAGGACGCTAATGGTGGTTTTGGCGACAAGAAGCCACGTCCACTGCCCGATGACTTGCCCAAGTCCCTCGACGATCGCAGTCGCCGCCCAGTCGAGCTGGTTGCCGAGACGGAAATGTACGATGGCTGGCAAGGTTCGTTTCCCTCTATCTCCCTCTAATCCATTCGTCAGGCCCAAGAGAAGGAACTGCGTACTAACCATAGCTAACGCATTACACAGGACAGTCACAGTTCTTGACCACGCCTGTCCTTGCAAAGCCACTCAACTTTGGCGATCTGAGCTTAGACGATCGCACCTACGATGAGGACATAACAGGCCCCAAGAATAGCGACGCGCGCCTCATGGAGATGATTGCCGCTCAAGCCGCCCACCGGGTCGGCCCAGGCTTCGACGACGAGGAAACGATACTGGCCGACAAGAAGCTATCCGAGGACGAAAAGAAAGACCTGCTGCAAAGGGCACTCAACATGGCTGCTAGCAATGGTGACGTCGAGAGAGTCAGCAACATCGTCAGTGGAATGGCCAAGGCTTATGTCGATATCAATGCGCCGGACGAAGACGGAACAACGCCCCTGATATACGCGAGTTGTTTTGTGAGTTGGGTCATGATGCGGGGTGAGGAAACTGTTGCTGACTGGAATCAGGGCCATGAAGGCGTGGTGCAGGCTCTCATCGATGCCGGCGCAGACGTTGACAAGCAAGACCGGAACCAGTGGAGCGCCCTCATGTGGGCGATGACGAATAGGCATAAGAGCATCGCCAAGGCCCTCCTCGACAACGGTGCTTCGGCTGAGCAAAAGACATCGTCCGGGCGCACTGCCTTTGACTTTGTGCCGCCAGACAGCGACATGTCCTTTTATCTACATGACAGCGGCTATAATATTGGCAATGCGGGGACGGATGACTTCTACAATCCCGGCTTCTCACAAGATCGGTTCGAGGAAGAGATGGCCGAGAACGAGCTGCGGAGACGAATGATGATGGACAGCGCTCGGGACCTCGAGGTTGATTTGGGTAATGTCGGCATGGACGACCAGCCAGAGGTAAGCCTGGGTCAACACTTTTCCTTCACAACCCATTGTGCTAACGCAAACAGAACTCCGAAGAGCTCGAAGAAGAGCAGCCCGAATTTGACTGGTCTCGCTGTCTCCATGATCAAATGTTTGTGTTCCAGGAGCACGAGCTCGATCGCATCCTTGACATCATCATCACCAATATGACCCCACAAAGATCGCCGGCGCAAAAGCCCGTACCTGCGAACATGATATTCCTCAGCGCAAGATATGCGCATTACCACTCGAGCCCCGATCTGCTAGCAAAGCTGATGATATCGGCCATGGACAAGATCAATGATGTCGTAGAGCAATATCAGTGGGACATGACGATCCTGGCCTTCTGGATATCGAACGCCACTCTGCTTTTGCATTATCTGAAGAAAGACGCCGGTCTGGTGGAGGCTACGGTTGAGTTCCAGGCCCAGCTATCCGAGCTCATTAATGAGATCTTCATTCTCATCGTCCGGGACGCCGAGAGACGCTTGGATAAGGTGCTTGACGCGGCAATGCTGGACCATGAGACGATACCTGGTTTCGAAGGTATCGCGTTCCAGAACGAGTGGAGGATATTCAAACGAAAAGCGCAAGTCAAAGAAGAACCCCTGGAAAAGCGCTTCCGGCCACCGTCCCCGAAGCAACGGGCGAAGCCCGCGCCGCGCAACGTCACTTCCCTACTGTCGTCAACCTTGTTCGTTCTTGACCTTTATGATATCCACTCAGTTATCACGGCGCAAATCATTTCTCAACTCCTTTACTGGCTCGGCGCGGAGCTCTTCAACCGCATCATGTCAAACAGAAAGTATCTCGCGCGGACAAAAGCGATGCAGATTCGCATGAACGTTTCGACGTTGGAGGATTGGGCTAGGACCAACAACCGCCAACCAGAGCACTACGAAGGGGGCGAAACAAAGTCCTCGGGAGAGACGACGGTGGACGCCGCAAGGCGGCACCTGGCCCCGGTCATCCAACTGCTGCAGTGGCTGCAGTGCTTCTCGTCTCTCGGCGCCGACGATCTCGAGGCCCTCGTCGGCACTTTGCAGCAATTAAAGAGGTTGAGCCCGCAGCAGCTCATCCACGCAGCATCACATTACAGGCCGGAGGTCGGAGAAAAGGGGTTACCTAAGAGCGCTCTCAAGTATCTCAACGCGATTCAGGCGGAACATGTACGCAGGAAAGAGGACCGCAAGAGCAGCGCCCCGTCAACACCGGTCAGGGGGAAGCCTGCCAATGGGGGCATCATGGATACGCCCGGAAGTCAGGCGACGGCACAGACGCCCGGCGGCAACGAAAGCGACGACGACGACGACGACGCGCCGGAGAACCTTCTCATGGACCCGGCGCTGATGCTGCCCTTCACGCTGCCGTCCGTCACGGATATGCTGGTCTCGTACGGGGCCGGCTTCGGAGGCGTCAACAGGGAGAGGGCGCGTAAATACATCCCCACTGTGCCGCCCGAGTTCCTGTCCAAGCTTGAGGCCAGCGGCGCGCGTAAGGGGCCCATGTTTAGCGAGAAAGACTGGGAGAATGAAGAGGTTTGAAGGAACTCATCACAGTGTGGGTGGCCTTGGATTATGGGTGTAAATATTTGTAGGCAAGGTTTCCGCTGCGCCAGACGTATCGAGCGTGTCAAGCGTACAAAACCAGCAGACGGAAGAAAGCATTGGTTGCAAAGTCTGCCTAGGGCATGAGGCGATGTGTAATTCCAACAAGCATAGCGATTGATTCGGCGGAAGTGTCAAGAAAGGGTGGATAGCACGGATGCAAGGGGCAAAGAAGCACAGAGCATCGGGACATTGCGATTTCTCTCGAGTTAGGAGGCCTCATAGACGAGCGCAATTCATACTCTCACCAGAGTGTCTTAATCATGCACGGAAGATACCGTGTGAAAAAGCCAGCAATACGGAGGACGGCATGAAACCTGGGCCGAGATTGGGTGCTAGTCAAACCTCGTGCCGGAGAGGACAGGCCAGGATAACAATACTGGCCTGGACTGGGCTAGAAGACGAGAAGAGAGGGGAAAGTTCGGCCTATGCCAAGAACACTAATACGATTTGTCCTGTTTTTCGCCGTTCACGACCATGTTTGACTCATGCTGGAATGTAGTGGCCCTGTGGCTCTGGCTCGCCCGTTTGCTTGCAACGGTTTGTTCTGGGACGGAAGCGGGGGTCAGAGAAGGAGGAGAAGTGTGGGCATGTGTTGTGTCTCGTTGTCCGCGAGAGTCGGTGTGCTGGGCCACGTTGACGGAATATAAGAGTCACACATGCTGAGGTGGTGAGTCGCCATGCCTGATCTACTGAGAGTGTCCATTCTGTCTCTACCCTTTTCTCTATGTCTCTTGCGCTATGCCTCGTTGTGGCTCGTGGTGAGTCGTCGAAAGGGAACTCTCAACCGCAGAGTCTCAGGGCAGGCATTCCTCTGCTGGTGGTACGACCAGGGGCGCGGGAGGAGGAAAAGGGAGGAGTGGAGAGGACCCTGGAGAGGGTTCAGTCAACCGAACCCGATGCGGGCGCTGGAAGGGGTTCGGAGGGGGCCCGATAAGTAGAGCCGGCCAGTAACAGTGGGAAAGGGTCTTGGATCCAGGCTGGATGACCTGGCTCAGGGTGCCACGTCAGATCTTTGTCTTTGGGCCGCCAAATTACAACTGTCCCTGTCGAGAGGAGCGGGAGGCTGTCGAAGATTGCAGCATAAACGCCACCGGTGCCGGACCCGACGATTGCCGGTTGTTCAAGTGTGGCGCGAGGTAGGGGAAAGAGCATGAGTGAGTGGGGGCTTGCGTTTGCCCCGGACTCTTGTGCCTGGTGCTCATGTGGTGGTCTGTCACAATTGCTCATCACTGTTCTGGGAAAGACGAAGAGCTGCGAAGAGGTGCGCAACAGAATTTTTTGGCGTATCCATTTGGCATTATTGGAGATGCTTCCGAATGGTTCATCAAAGCAATTGCTTTTCCTCCCCTCCAAATGCGGGATGGTGTTCGGCCGAGTTGATTCGGACATATCTCGCTTATGTAGCTCTCTCGCTTCAGCCGATCTACCGGGAGCTGATAGTGACACTGCGAACTGCTGGAGGTGAGGGAACATCAACTACAGACCGGGGTGCTGTTAGTGAAGGGCTGAAGCTAGGATCAACTTTCCGGAGCGGTGGCGAACAAGGAAGCATATGCTCGATAGTCTAGCATTGGCCTTGTTGACATCGCCGTGTGGAGATGGCGGATCGACTGCGATCCAAGGCCGATTGGGTCCGTGTTTGAGTTTCAGAGCGGCGCCCGAGACATGTCATCTTAATTGATAGACCCAACCGGCAGGTTTGTGGGATGAAGAGGTTGAGACACGGGGCATTTGATGTCGTCGCAGGTGAGACGGAACCAGACGCCTGCCAATCAAGGGAGATATTGATTCAGTTGCACCATGAATAGATAGACTGGAAATGTTAAAACGCGGGACGGCTTGCATCTGGAGTCGGTCCTGCCTCGGGCCTGGGAGCAAGGGAGACTGGGACGGAGACGGGATAACGGGAGGTTCCTGAGCTGGGATGGGCTGGATTGGTGGCCAGACCGATTGTGGCTGCCGACATGTCGTAGATTGAAATATTTAGCGCCGTAAGTAATAGGAAGTTGACAAAGACCAGAGGTTGC
This sequence comes from Colletotrichum coccodes, assembly GCA_020466075.1. Lineage (NCBI taxonomy): Eukaryota > Fungi > Ascomycota > Sordariomycetes > Glomerellales > Glomerellaceae > Colletotrichum > Colletotrichum coccodes. Next base: position 5,293 of record JAIMZG010001647.1, read on the forward strand.
AAACGGAATAGTCTTAGGGTGTAAGGGTTCGCTGTACTTGTTTGCAATGGATGCTGGTTGCCAGCGGCTCCTTGTCGTCCACGTCGCGTTGCTTTTTGTGAGTACGGGCGTAGGAGATACATGTTTCCGATGGCCAGGGATCGGGCTTTGTTGGCGGGTGATCAAGGATGGCTGTCACGCCGGGGAAAGCTGAGATCTGAAAAGTAGAGATACTCCTGAGACAGGTAGCTGGAGTGAAAAGTCATAGCCGTGATCAGCCCCGGGGGATGGGGAAGAGATACTAGGGGATCAAGAGAGCATCGTTGCTTCTCCTCCTCGAACATGTGTCACCGTAATCTCACGGCTGCCTCGGCCGGCCGCTCCAAGTAGAATAAACCGGAGTAAAGCAGAGCGTTGATGGACCAACCACCATCAACAGGGGTTGCAGTATCATCGTCGTGACCCATCGCTCTGGCCGTCATGAAGAACTGGCGATGCGGAGCTCATCATGCAGCAATGTGGGTTCAAGGTTGAATGGCCCCGAGGAGCGGTAACTGCTGCAAAGATAGACAGAGAAAGAGAGAGATCACGCGCTCACCGACTTGAAGGCATGGCATGTCCATCCATGGCTGGGAAATGGACCCTTTTCTTGGGTAGGGATGCATGGCCAGATGGCGGGAACGGGGAATTACGGAGCGTCCTGGGGTAGCCTAGTCACTGGCTGACTGGACCAATGAACCTATCAAGGAGCGTTTGTTGTGCTGCGTCGCATGGGCGATTGGCGATGTGGCTGGCCATGGGTGGACTCCCATCGTGGGCGTTACTACTACATACTGTCGTATGTCCCTTGCCTCCCAAGTCCTTCCATATTGGGTGAAGTCTGTGCCTGACCACAATTGCAAGAGAGGTGGAGGAAAGCTTTTGGTCTGGTGATGATGGTGGTGGGAAGGTTCAGACGGCAACCCCCACTAGTCAGAAAACGCATTAGAGACCCACACAGGTTGTCACAAACTGATGCCAGGCCAATTGGATCAAGGCGGATCGTGAATCTCCAACCAGTCTGGAAGCTGCCAGCAGTACGTACCGATACGTATCTAGGATACGTATTCCACCTCCACCCCCGACCGCCTTGTTGTCCTGGGTCACTGCCACTCCTCCTGCTGCCACCGCCGCTGCCACCGCTTCCTGCCTTTGCAACGCGGCCTTGCTGGCTGGACTGAAAAGAGGGCCATCAAACTTGTCATTCGTGCCGTTTTCTACTCTTACCTGACGGATCTGGCAAGGACAGACGGGACATGGAGGCGGAAGAGGATACAAAGTGAGGGGCGGTTTAAAGGTCAAGGTTGCGAAAGAGAAAAAGAAGAAGAGAAAAGAAAAGATGCCCAGTTGTCCGGGCCCTGCTTCATGTCCATGTCCATCGCCTTTGCCTCCTTACCAGCTGTTTGGATATTTGGATCTTGCATTGCAGCCATCGCCAGAGAATCTCACACGCATACGTTCTCTTCAGATCGTAAAAGTTTCTTTTTCTCTGCCTCTGATATTTGATTTCAATTATCCCCAGGTCCTCCTTTGAGCACAACCCCATTTTCAGAGCCATCCTCGCCTACATCTCCGTCTACACCTGGCCGTGTCTTCACTTTGCGGTTTGTGCTTTCCGTCAACCAACAAGCTCCTTCAAAGTCAACTCACAGGAGGTATATTACCCTTTCCTCTTCTACTCCCTGTTGTCTACATTTCTGCTCGTCTCCCGTTCTTCATCCTCCAAAGTAATACCCTAACATCCCTCCTCAGCCCTTGGTCTCAAACCGTCCCCTGCTGGTGTTTTGATCTGTTTGTTTCCCCCGCGCAAACTCAACAATCACTTACACCACCACACCCTCTTCGTCGCCCTCACCTCTTGCTTATACAACCCTTAACTATCACCGCACGTGAGCGTCGCGAACCCATCCCCTTATCTGGCCTTGTCTCGTCAGCCAGAGAGCATCATCCTCATCATTTCGACCTTCTCGGATCGCTGTTGGAATCGACATTCCTCATCTCCAGGTGCTCACCTTGGTACCTTAACCTGGCTAGCGCCCCTCTAGTCCCCCGGCTCTTGAAATTGGCACACCTGAATCCCAAGCTTGCGGCCCTCAGCGCTCTCGACGGTGAGCCACTCAACCTCCACTTACATCGTCACAACACCCGCCTTGGCCGTCTGTCCAGTCCATCTTTGGTCCTGTTGTTCTTACACCGGCGTACCACCTACCGCTGGGGCAGTCTTTACTCCTACATTGCGCCGGCACCTTTGGGATCCAAAGGCTCCGCCTGCCATCAAGCACGGTCGGATCGACCCCAGCTGGCTACTCGCCCCCCAACCGGAACACCCTGAACACCACGCTATGGCGCCCCAAAAATTCGCCAGCATGCGCTTGAAGTCTCGGCCTACGCTCGTGCCTTTCAAGGACGATACTAGCCTCATCGCCCTCCGCTATGAGAAGACGGTCCAGGCAGAGCCTCCTATCCCTATTCTTACGCGAGCTCCCCCGAGATCTCTCTCCGTCTCGACGCGTCGTACTTCCACCTCTGCATCTTCGTCTCTCACAAGCCCGCCCTCCAGCCCGGTTGTCGTTGCCCCTCCTCCCGCTATCAACCAACATCCTGCATTCCGCCCCCGCGCAGTTGCTCGCAACACAACGTCAACGACTGGAAGAGGGATTCCGGACTTGCACCAACAGCATCGTCCTCGGCCACCATTGCTGAGGAGGAGTGCGAGGACGACGATCGCGTACACGAGAAGATCGCCGCCTTGGATGCCGACGTGGCGGTTGTGCAACAACCGGAAGAGCTCATAAGACCTTCCGTCTGCGATAGCAATTCCATCTATTCCGCCGCTGAGCCTTCTACGAGCAAGCAACATTCCGGTAGATGCACGCCTTCAACCGGCAAAGGGCCCGCTACCATGGTCCATTATCACGTTGCGCAGCTTGATATGACCGAAAGAAAGGCGTCAGGCAGTCTAAGCAGTACCTTGTCGGTTGATTCTCCCGTTGAGTTGCGGAACAAAAGTCTAAGCGACCTGTCACCTGCAGCGGCGTCAATGATCCCCCAACCAGGGGGCTCTCTCACAGCCTCCGAAAACTCGCCTAATCTCTCCCCTGTCGACGTCCCCGACAATCTCGACCTCCTGAGCAAGGATGCCGTCGACTTCTCTCCCATTTCAATCTCTATCCCCACTGACAACCTCCTTGATGATGATTTCTTGACGACCTTGTCTTTCTCCAATCGAGGCAGCCTCATGTTTGGTGGTCGTCGTGCCTTCCCCGCACCAACCACCCACGGCGCAATGAAAGACAAGTCGCAAATGGACAAAGCCCACGCGCCCGAGTTTGCCCCTGCCGAGGCCCCTGCAGCAGCCGCCCCCGTTATCCACATTCAATACGAAGAGCCGCCCCAGAGCACTACCGCCAGCACCACCGACGCCTGTTCTAACGATACGAGCGCAACAGAAACGACAGCGACCGAAGCACACACAGCAGTGACGGCCACGGAGTCGGCGTTGCAAGCCATCATGACCACCCCCAGCATCCACGTCTTACCCGCGGACGTGGAGATAGAATCTCGAAAGGTGAGATCGCTCTATGAATCTGGCGAAGGCCTCAGATGGGAAGACGGAGGCAGACCGTCTGATGTTGGCGAGCGCCTGGAGTCGACCTTTGAGAAGCCGACGGAGGAGATCGAGAATGATCCGTATGATTTCCTTTTGCCCAGTTTGGTGTTGCAGCGAGGTTGCTAATTTGTATCTTGTCTACAGCGTCGCCGAACTCCAGCCTCCCGCATCCGCATGGGGTACTCCAAGATCTGGAAGTTCCTACTCCCAAAGGCCCGAAACGCGCAGCGAGTATGAGGTGGCGGGCGGTCTCGAAGATTGGGAAGACCTTGACGGACAAGACGTCGACCGATACGGTTTCATCAGCCCGCGCAAGCCAGAGTCGAGAGGCGGCACCCCTTCAGAGCTCAAGTCGTCGCAGTACGCCCCTAGGAAGAAGAACGTCCTTTCGAAACGAGATGTGTTCGGACTGGGGCTACCTTCTAGAGGGCCCGGCAGGAAGGTGTCTGCTCGATCTCTCAACACCCAGACCTCCAAGGCATCTGTCGCATCTCGTCGATCGACTCGATCGGTAATCAGGCAGGCTGGAAACCTGCTCTCACACAACCAAGATCGGCGTTGGATGGACGACGCCGGAGGCATGCTTTCTCTTTCTCTGGGGGATGAAGAGAAGGTGGAAAAGATCTCTGAAGCCATCAAGAAGAAGGAGTGGGAGAGGTCTGAGAAGTGGCGGAAAATGGCCAAAATTGTCAAAAAGGGAAGAGACGGCGAAGGCATGGAGTTCGAGTTTGACGTCAAGAACCAGAAGCTCATCGATAGGACCTGGAAGGGTATCCCCGACCGATGGAGAGCCTCCGCGTGGTACTCGTTCATGGCAACCCACGCCAGGACCCACAAGAACTCGCCGTCAGAGGATTCCATCATCACCGACTTCCATCGCCTCCAGTGTAGGGGATCGCCAGACGATGTGCAAATTGACTTGGACGTTCCCCGCACCATCAGCAGACACGTCATGTTCCGCAAGCGCTACAAAGGCGGTCAGCGCCTTCTCTTTCGGGTTCTGCATGCGCTGTCGCTATACTTTCCGAACACCGGCTACGTCCAGGGCATGGCCTCGTTGGCCGCGACGTTGCTCTGCTACTTTGACGAGGAGAAGTGTTTCGTGATGCTCGTCCGTATGTGGCAGTTGCGAGGGCTGGAGAAACTGTATAACCCCGGCTTCGACGGGCTTATGGCGGCCCTAAACGATTTGCAGACTAAGTGGCTGGACGGTAAGGACGTCGCTAAGAAGCTGGTAAGACATGGTCATTCCCCTCGGCCCATGACGTCGTACTGACTTGTCCCAGGCCGAGCTCTGCATCGATCCTACAGCCTATGGCACCCGGTGGTACTTGACGCTCTTCAACCTGTCTATACCCTTTGCCGCCCAGCTCCGCGTTTGGGACGTCTTCCTGCTCCTTGGAGAGAACCCCTCAGACTCGCCCAAGGTGCCCGACTCGCCCACGACCATGGACGGCATCGACATTCTGCATGCCACCAGTTCGGCTCTCATACACGCGCTGCGCGAAGTCCTTCTCGACTCGGACTTTGAGAACGCGATGAAAGCGTTGACGTCTTGGATCCCAGTCAAGGATGAGGACATCTTGATGAAGGTGACCCGGGCAGAATGGAAGACCCGGCAGAAGAAGAAGGCCTAAGAAGGGACTTGCTTCTTGGGTCCGCTTGAAGGACGGCCATGCTGTCCCCGGATTTCTTTTGTTTATTTTTCGATTCCCGCTCTATGGACATGCGTGCAAGGCGTTGATGGAGTCGGTCGCGTTGATGGAGTCGGTCGCGTTGATGGAGTCGGTCGCGTTGACCTCGATGCATGTCGTTGACTAATACCCCGGAGTTGGTTGTAACTTTGGCCTCTCAGGCGAGGATGCTCTCTTTTGTGCGCTTTGAGACCGCCGAGATGCCTACGGGTCGCGATTTGCGGGATCTACTGACGAAAAGCGATAGGAAAGGAATGGGACCACTGTACGACTTTTCATATACCCTTTATGCGATTACAAAAGCCTACGTTTGTTTACCTGAAACATGGATACCAATGTATAATGTATTATTAAGAAAAAATACTGCCACATTTTCTACAGCACTCGCTTGTTTCGTGAGTTAACGAACATGAGTTCAATTCGCCCAAGGCGACAATATTTAAAGCTTGCAGAGCAGCCTTTGTGGGGTGAGGTGACGGTATCCATGGCAAGGCAAACATGACGAGGCATACTCGAAGACAAAGGCAATGTGTTCTGCTCGACATTCTGGTACATCGAGAAACGCTTCAACCATGTTTCTTCCGCAAGTCTAACTTAAAGGCATGCAAGATGATTTTTGCAAGATCCCCAGGGTACGGTGGGTCTTCGTTTGGGTCATCCCGAGCACTATGATTGTCATAATGAAGATAATCTGTCCTGAAATCCTGTCACTAATTCTCACAGCCCCACGACGCGCGTGCTCTATGAGTTTTCCATCCCGACACGCCTCACGGCACTATATTGAACCATGGTTGACTTGAATCGCATCTGCTTGATTCTCATAGCTCAAGGCTGACCTGTCCAAGCCGGGCTGGAACATGAATTAGTTCGACAAATAGACAATTACCATAGGGAGGCCTCTCGCTGTTTCACAGACTCAATCGCATTTATAGCCTGTGATGGAACTTCTTTTCGGAGATTTTGAGGATGCTGACAGCATTGCTTTCTTTACACCAATGAGTTCAGTAATCTTGGAAGAGGGGGGGCGTGTCATCCTCAGCTGAGACGGGTTTGTTTGTCCGCTGGCGAGGCACAGCCATGTCTTTTGGCTGTATAAACGGCCATTCAGGTGGGGTATACAAGAAAACGGAGAATGAATGTAGCATAGATATGCCGGTATTATAGTAACCCTAAACAGAATACATGTATGATATTAGTGCGCCCTAAGATGAGGCGGTTGGTCACAGCATTAATCTCGCCGTTATGTCATAGAAGAAAGGTCATGTCGAAGAACCGAACGAACAATGGCGCCTTGAATGACAGTACTCCGACTCTATAGCTTACTTGACAGTCTTTTGTACCCCGTGGCCATCTGTGGTTTGGCCACCTTACTATGCCCTGAGCGTTTTGATATCGAAAGTGAACAGGTGAGATGGATATAACACGCTTACTCCATTATTCTCTCCCTGCCTCTGCACGTCTCTCGTTCTCGTACACGGCCGTTTCTCTACCCCTCTCCCTCTCATCTCTCACTTGTACTATTAGAAGCATCCTACATACGAACAGACAAAGGAAGTGAAGAATGGAAAATTGCGTTCAACAATGATGTGTCCAGACCGATACTGAGAACAGGAAGTAAATGAACAGTGTCCAGCTCTCATCATGGCCTTGTGTACATCTGCAACACTATAATCAATGTGGCCAGCAGAAATCGAGTGTTCTACTAGAGGACGGTTATGCTATCGTCTAACGCTGGCTTTCATGGAAAAGCTTCATTGTCTGGTCAAAAACAGGCCCATAACTACGAATCATCGCCACCCAGCGAAGCAGAAGAGAGTCGATCTATACAGATGAATAAAAACATACAGCACTAGGTAACCGCTAGTCATCTCCAACCCAATCCGGCCCTCAGTGGACACTTCCAGACGGGTCACAAGCATCTGTTCCGCGATGGCTTCAAAAGCCAAGAATTGTGGGGGTGGCTCCCCGGCTGGGACAGGGCGGGGAAAAAGAGACTGCTAAGACGACACATGTTTGAACGAGTTGTGAACTGTCTCCCGGTCAGAAACTTGGACTTGACCTAGAAGATACTGGCATTCCCAAGTGTTAAGCCATCTTAGGGCCTCAAAATATAACCGCCCCGCCCCCCCTGCTTCCTCTACAAGTTCCTCTATACTCTTTCTACAATCGTATCTCACTGTATTGCTTCAACATCAACAAGTCACACCACCGCACTTCTTCCTAAATACTACAACGCTAAAAGAAAAGCGACGCTACCACACGTATTACCGTGTCCACCGCTTGACCCTTGTCACCAAGCCCCCCCTTCCTCTGATACAAAGAGCGGCGCGAAGAGGGCCTGTCTCCTTCCTTGATATCAGAAGCAGAGCACATGTTATGGAGTCCTAACATCCCGCTTTCGAATTGTGTCTTCGTGGTGAAGGACTGGCGCGACACGGACGGCGTGCTGCTAACGTCACGTTTATTTCCCCCTGTGTACGGGTGACACTTGTCGGCTGCTCGTCCCTGCGGGATAAGCATGAGCAGATTAGCCGTTACAATGAGATGAGTGGTGAACTAAATTGCATAAAGAGGCCCAATGTGCTTGGGGAGTAACAAGGGTCGAACGAGTTGGAGTAAACTGAAGACGCTTGGGAAGAGGGGGAGAGAGTCAAAGTACCTTACTAACCAGACTATGTATGAGGAAGAGCATTGTTGTAATCTGCGGGACTGTTGGCATGGTTGACCGATTACTCTACACCTAAGGCAGGGCCGGAACTGATCTAGGCTCGTTTACACCTACCTAAGGTGAGTAGGCGAAGCCTTGCATGCAGCACGGCCGCAATTCAAGTAGCTTCTCCTGATGCCAACATCTACATTTGTAACCAACTTTCGCTTCATTTTCGTGAACAATCAGTCTTGACCGCCTAATAGGAGGAACAACCGGAGTGGCCCTCGGCCTATTCTGTACAGCACCGCACCTTACTAATGCGACGGTGGACTGAAGTGCGTGCCGCGATACGCGCGCCGGCCCTCTGTCCTGTTGGAAGATGCTCAACGCCAACAAGTGGCACGTTCATATAGGATTTTTCTCATATAACAATGACACATAAACGCACATAACGTGTTGGATATTGTTGGTTGGTCTTGTCGTGCTGCTGCCTAAATATTTGATTCGGTTGTAGGTAGCACCGACAGGAGGGATAACGAGCCGCGACAAATCAACTTAGACATGATTATCGTCCTCACAATGCTTTCCATCTATCCCAGCCTAAGGAAAAGCACGGAAATGTACATTTTATTTCTCCCTACCATTCGTTCACTACCTTTCTGAAGTGCCGCCAAGATGGCGGCTTCTTTCCATGTCCTTCCAGCCATCATCCCCCCCCCCCCCATACAGCCACTAACCTCAAGTAACTGGACAGTTATATCAGGGCCACCAGTTTGTTCCCGTCGGTCCAAACCTTCTATCACTGCAGCAATGGCAGCTTAGCAGCTACCCCCGATGCGCTTGACTCGCTGTAGGAGTAGTGCTGGCTCTTGCTTTGGACTAACAATCTAACAGCTCAAGGGCTAGTTGCTTAGGCAGCTCCTTTTAAGCACCTGGCTTGGCGTAGTAGTAAGCTTCTCTAGAATTTTGCGTGCTTGTATGACTACTGTACCAAAGTCTAGAAGGGGACTAATCCTTTCTTCGTAGAGCTTGTCGTTATAAGACTTTGACTTCCTAGAACAGCAACAAAACAATTATACTACCAAATTATGTATTTAATCTAGTATGGCTATTTGGCTTGCTATAGCCTGATAGAGTAGTAATGCTTGTAACATTACTAATACTAAAACTACTACACTCAGTTCAAATATCCATCTCTCTCTGCTACTTGCAGCATTTGGCGTTGCTGAAACATAAAGTAACTGCCGTCTAATCATAAATAAAATGCCCTCCAGTCAACACTAGCAACTGTAACCTCCACTGTTACAGACCAGGCGGTCAAGGCTGTAAAGTAGAGACGATGTCCTTGACCATGTTCTACCTATAGAATTCTAACCGGAGCGGCGGTGCTATGTTTCCAAACGCCCCGCCGTCGTTACGGCTTGTATATACTTAAGGCCAGTGCCACGCAACGAAGCGGTCTGGATCGATGATCGCTGTCCCTATGCATATGACGTTAAAATCGACGATCCCGTAAGCTTGTCATGTCGCCAGCTAGTACCAGCTGGACGAAGAGCAACAACAAGAAGCCGATTAATAAAATGGAATTCTGTTCGAGGACTGGTAGAAGACTTTGGACTAAGAAAGTGCCGAGAAAGCTTCTTGACGGTTGGTGGATAAGGGAGAGGACACCTTCGTGGTACCTGGCGAAACAGAATGAGACAAGGATGCCGGACTGGCGGCGGAAGGCTCAGACAAATGACGAGAACACAGTTCCCGGAACCAAGCCTTTACCCAGCTACCCAGTTGACAACTTCTAGGCCCACCTACATATCTTAAACAACATTCTCTAGCCGGAGGCTGTTGTGCAGGACTAACTGACCGAGGTTTCTACTGTTGCGTTCAGCACCCTAGAGCCCCTAATAGACAGAGTCAGGGGTTTCCTAGAGGCTATGAGCCCCTCGTCGTTCAGTTGCCGGCAATATTTCGTCAGCGCGCTTCTGGGCTCCACAGAGTTAACCGATAACAACTGCCTGTGGACTGCAGAGCCGAGCTGGAACGCAGTCTGACCAGGGGGTGGGTTTGGATGGACCCTGAGATGTCTAGCTCGTCGTTTGTGCTTGACCTCACGCCTCCGAGATGTCAAGGTATACTCCTGTAGATGATTAGCACTGGTTCTATAGATGTTGGTAATGAGACTACCCGTCATAACGCATGTAACTGTACCTCTATTGTGGGCACGGTTTTAGCTAAAGCGCCAACATTGACAAGGCCAAGAAGCAGGCCCCCGAGCAGTCACTCGCCTGTTTCCCGTCTAAATAGCCCCTCCCCCCAAAACTATTCATGTGTCTAGATTTCAACTCTTCGTTTGGTCACCACTTGTACATACCTATAATGACATGGCTTGATGTCGATGCTCTCAAACGCTCACCTGGGGGTCAAAGTATTGTGCAACAATCTAGCCCAAGCACGAGGGATATAACAAGGTATTGTATCTCAGAAGCTCTTTTGAGTTCACCGAAGACAGGCCCAAACATGTCTTTGACGCCGTAAGCCTTTCATATTCTGACTAAATCGGGATACACCACAACGCTCAACACAAGTGTAGAAACACGTTTCACATCGGTAATCGATGCCCAAGGCCGCCGCTGTCACCTGGGTCGAAGCGTCACCAACAGACTCTTGTCCAAACACCAACCCAAGGCCCCCAGCCCCCCCACGAACGCCGAGGTGCCATCGACACCCGGCACTTACCTGAGCGTTCCTACGCCGACACCGGTGCTTGCACCAATGCCACACCATTTCCGGTATTGCAACATAATAGACCCAACAAAACGAAGTGCACAATGAGAAGCGGGATCGTTCCACAAGAAACGCGATCCGCCCCTTGGGAAGATTTCAATGCCACGTGCCCTTCCGGAAGGGAACGGTGACATCGCCCCGGCCGACGTTGCCAATTACCGATCTCGCCCGGGTGCGCTCATGTCACCTGCCCCGCAGCCCATCCCTCTGAGTTCCAACCAGGCATGATGTGAAATGTCGCACCGGGGACCGGGCCATCGCAGCCCCGGAAGGCCCGTCGAGTAGGATTTGATGCCGGACAAGATCAGCGTTAGGTTTTCGGTGCGGAAGTGGGAGTGCATGTCCCAGGAGGAAAGTTCTCCAACGGATGAGCCATGCGAGTTTTTCGGCCGAGCCTACGGATACAGGCGGCGGATTGGGATATGGCGGCATCGCAAGCTCCAAGCTCGAGGCCCGTTGGTTGTGCCGTTGATTCAAGTGGACACACTGGAGGAACCAGCTCCGTCGGCCCTGGGTCAGATGAGCTCGAAGGGTTCGGCGTATAGCTATATCGATCTCGAAAACGGCCGACCGATACTCGACCCGAGGGCCCTACCTGTTGGATCATTCCCATTTTAGTTATACATTTACGCCCACCTCACGCCAATCATGAAGCCACAACACATGCATTGTCCCTTCCCAGCTCTAGGACTCCAGTCAGAGAGAGACTCAATTAGGGCACCAATAAGTTCAGATAGGAAAGCCGATACACCAGAATAAGTAGCCGTGGCCTACAACATACAAGTCGAGAAAACCTCATGATGCAGATGGATTACACTGGTTTACCTGCCGCCAGACACAGCCTCAAGCACCTCTCGTATAGACGCCAGTTCAGTGCAGATCAGTTGCCCAGTACAACCCGCAGAACGTATCACCGCTGAGCTTTGAGCAATGCTAAAGTTGACTCGAAGCCCCTGTATGTAGTCCCTCGCGTGACGTACGTTTCTATCCTCCACCCGAACACTTACCTACATACTCCATCCCCATGTGTTCGAGACCATCAAGAGAAGCATGGTATGGTGCTAGGGTCGTGTGATTACTGATTTTCGACTTTGACAGCACGTTGGCTTCCCATTGCCCCACCATTCATTGTTCCGTCCCCATCCTTCCGCGCAGGCAGCGTAACCGTGTCCGCCAACCTAAGCAATGGAACCTGTGTTCATACCACGCGCCCGCTCGTCGGCCCTCCGGTCCCTGCGTGCCTTGCCCTTTACAAACACACAGACAAACCCAACTACAGCTTTTCTGAGCAACAAAAAAGGTCCAAAGCGAGACGACGCGCGACTTCCGTCCGTCGAAATCCCCCAATGCACGTCGTGGACGGGGCACTTCTTAGCCAGTAAAGTGTCTCCCCTCTATTCCTCGTGGTCTCGAACCCAAACATGTCCACATTCCTCTCCAAGGACGGTGAGGATGACAGAGCCCCTCCTCAACGGACCGCAGACTACAGACTGTACTGATTAAGCTTGCATCAAGCCAGGGTCAAGCGCCGTCCCGGAGGCGGCGTTCATTTCGTTGGCCAGCAGCCTGAAGAGGAAAGGAGCAAAACTAAAGAAAGAAACTTGCCATCGTCTCGGGTTGGACCAGAACACATATTTTGCTTCTTCCATGAAACCTCTCTGTTTCCGCGTGCGCTATCCGACATGCAGGTGCTGCTCCTGGCAACAACGGCTCTCTCGCCTCGAAAGAAAATGCATGTAAGCCAAGAGACAATGAGCCTCCGTTGAAGCGATGAAACCCCACGTTGCTGACTCTTGCAGGCGTACCAAATCAACGCAGCTAAGCGCCCAACTCTTGGTTCATAACGCACTGTCCACGGGACGGCCCACCTCCCCCAACCAGGCATCAATCCGACCACTAATCTCTCTCTTGCCTTGGCCGTATTGGGGCCAACAACTTGGTAGAGCAGACTCATTACCATAGGACGCGACGTCGGGGGCCGGGCGCCGGGCACTGGGACGGGGGGCGGGCGGGCTGCGGCGGGCGGCGGGACGGGGCACCGGGCAGGG